>LRSR01007719.1:0-22158 GCA_001579985.1 Hypsibius dujardini
TACGAATAAATTATTTCAAGCTTCTTATTTAGGAATTAATTAATTAATTAAATATTTATCTATTTATCTGCTTATCTACGATG
Source organism: Hypsibius dujardini (assembly GCA_001579985.1). Classification (NCBI taxonomy): domain Eukaryota; kingdom Metazoa; phylum Tardigrada; class Eutardigrada; order Parachela; family Hypsibiidae; genus Hypsibius; species Hypsibius dujardini. Next base: position 84 of record LRSR01007719.1, read on the forward strand.
AAAAGAAAAACAGAACTGAACTTCACCGTCTGTAAATAAATAATCGATAGAGAAGTACTGCACAAATTTTATTTAAATCAGTAAAAAAATCAGACGAAGAATTCGAATAGTTTTTTAATAAATAAAATGAACGATAGTATGCTTTGAAATGTCGATTTATATTTTGTGACTTACATACTAATAAAAACATACTGCATTTAAAATGAAAAGATGATTTTTTAGCCATTTAAAATAACCCCTAAATATATTGAAACCACACGAGTTGGTACTGCCTGGGTGCGGCTGTGCGGCACACGGAAAATTAAACTAAGGCTAAAACGACAATCAATGAATCAATTGAGTATTGAGGTAGACAAAATAATCAACCAGTCAATCAATGAATCAATTGATGAGATGGACAAAACAAACAATCAATCAATCAATCAATGAGGTGGACAAAACCAGCGAAGGCTCAGATCGAAAAATCGAAAGAATAGTGTGATTTTCAAAACGGCAACGAGCGGTAAAAAAAGTCCACCCCCCCAACAACAATTGTTCTTCATGACAATATCCAGGTCAATACTCGAGTCAAATAGGGATCTCACGAATGGGAACCATAATCAAGATGTTGTCATCAATCCAATCCAAATTCTGCCTGTCAAACGCAGATCACTGAGAAGACTTCAATCAACCAACCAATCCATCACTAAATGCTGCAATCTTCCAAAATTCGTCTCAAAATCATTCATCAATCGAAAATAGGTTAAAAACATTTTTGGGACCCCACCGCAAGTGAACCACTCCGACTGAATGACCAAAGCAACAAAAATTTCCACAAGTGGGCAGCAGTGGCGCTTCTCAAGTCAATCATGGTGCAATACAATCAATAAATCAATTTAAAAAACTGTTCATCTCGACTAGCACAATCCATCAATCAACCGCAGAGAATATTGCCAATCTTTGTACTAGCTCTTGCCCGTAAATACATTCCCAATTTTCCAATTTCTATTCAAGAAGAGTTAGATTAATTTTTTCTCAGAGTCCGCCCCCTCATCAATGCTCTACGAATTTTGCCTATGAGCCCCTATTCGTGCTGATAGGAAATGTTTTATGATTACCTGTGACGGGACGGTGGTGAGGGTTTTTTGGCCGTTCCGCTGCTGAATACGCATATGAGAGCGGCCCTTCGAGCCGCTTTCATCTCCAGTCACGACATCCGCGAACGGGTCAAATGGTGCGGTGATATTGACGTCGACTACTTGCGAAGACATGCGAATGTTTTTAGTGTGCCCCGTAAAAATAGTTGTCCTTCAGCTTGTTCCTCTTCCTGCACTGAAAACGAGCTTGCAGAATGAATCTACAATCAACCAAAAGACTGAGTACACTGGAGGGTCTGGGGTATGGGCAAAAGGGGCGGAACAGAAGGTGGTCAGGTTGTTAATTGTTCCGATTTTTTGAGAAACCCTCTGCTCCGCCCCTTTTGCCCATTTCCGGGATCCTCCAGTGTACTCAATCTTGTCGTTGATTGTACTGTAGAAACACTGTCTGTCCAAAACAACATTTTTCAAGATTGCCCTTTATCCCCGTCCAAATATAATTTTGCTACTGATTTTGTTGTTTGTGAATGTCAGAAAAAGAGGTGTCTGATGCTTACGGTCTCCACTTAACCTCAGAGTTGCGAAACGTGCCGGTCAAAGGGCTTGCCGACGATCCGAGCCTTGTGGGAAACTCCAGAGACAGTGCTGTTACTCTTGTCTGTCTGTCCAAACGTCCGCTCAGCTCAACCTACGCGACGGCACTCTCATCCCGTCCGAGACTTGAGTGCCGAGATTGATTGCTGTCAGCATCGGCAAGCTTGCAATCTCGCCGATTAAACCACCACCGCTCGTCAACGAACGCGGCCTGCCATGCAATCAGGGATCAAACTGCGGGAAGTGAAGCGCAGACAGGAGTTTGACCAATGGTCAGCAATGTGCCAACGTGGCCAATTCGTAGAGCTTCACCAGCATTGCCCGGTTGCCAACTCAACGATCTACAATCGCCACGGCCTATCGAGCTCTGAATGGATCATCGGCCTGAAGATGCTGATGAACAGCGTCGCAGTCAAAAGCACTCAACGGCGGGAGCGGGGACGGACATCTGTGCAGACCTCCGGGTTGCATTGAGTTTGAAGCCCTTTCCCACGTCCTCGGCAATTGCCTGAAAAGTGAGCTACTCCGAGATTCACGTCAAGACCCTGTTGAGAAATTTTAAGCGAGGCCCTTCGGAAAACGGGACTGGAGGTGGACTACAAAGTGCAATGCTGTGCGGACACCGGAAGTACAAGACGGGCGGACATCATTGCCATCGATCGCCCGGCAGAGAGAGGGTTCATCATCAAACCCAACGTTCGCTTCGAAGCGAGCTTGATCTAGCCGACGGAGGTGAACCGGGTGAAGAAGCCCAGAATCAATTACTTTGCGACGCACACAGGCATCGCGAATCGGAACGGAGGTCATCGGATTACTCGTCGGCGCGCGCGGTACCATTACGGATTGTTTCGAAGATTTTTGTGAGTGTTTTTATTTACCGCGCGAGTTGACATGGTAAGTTGCTGTTTCAGTTCTAAAAGATTCTGTACATATCTTGTATAACCATCTCACTCTCCAAGAGCCACATCACTAACCCATTTTTTCCTTCTAACTACACCATCTCGAATCAATTTTTTGTTTCTATATTTAATTTCTCCTCTCAATTGTTTCCCATCTCTTGCTTCTGGTTGACAACTTTTTCAATGTCCATGTGGCGACTCGTTATTTATTGAGTCGATAAGTTTTGTTTCAAATAAAGTGTTATTTATCATTATCATTCGAAAAGAAATGGTCGCTTAGCGGCGCCACCGTCGTTGACCAGATACATCCACCTGAGTCTGCAGTCTGTACTGTACTCCAACTTTCTTGCCCAGCCTCCCGGCTGAAAAGAAGGATAGTCGATCGCTTCGTTTTAACATAACCACGTAGTTGTAGATTATTATTGAGGCAATATTTGTATGCTGGATAAGAGAAGTTCATCTTCATCCGCATTGGCAAATAAGGTAGTGGAGGAATTGAGGTCGTGATACGGAATTTTGGACAATTATTATACAGTACAGAAGTACTGTAGCCGCGCCCCTGCCTTTCCCTTCTGTAATCGCGCCCTTGCCCTTTCTGGAACGCAAAGCCTCCAAATGCGTGACCACTTTACGTCGCTTGATCATGACCCGCGACCGAAATGACTGCACCCGCAATAATCGTTGCAATATGTTATCTACAAAACCCAGAATAATCTAAAACACAAATGCAGGCGCATATATATGTCGATAGATATACGATATAACATTACTATATGATAACGCTACACAGTTAAGACTAGCATCATGAACTCATCAATGAATACGGTTTACGTGCAGTAGAGATATACAGTGCAGCAGTTCATCCTGGCCAGATAACTTACCGGGCCGAAATTTCGTATATCCCTATCTTTTCTTTTGCCATTATGTATATTATCTCAGAGACAGGAATGTTGAGTTGCAATATTTTGTTGGTGTCTTAAGTTGAGACATAGAGGTCATATTCCATTACGGACGAAAAAATCTTGCATACCTTATTATCCATTACCATTATTTATAGAGCCCTTTTTCACCGCACATATAATCAACCTTTTTCGTTAGTGTGTTACAAGGGGTTTCCTTCTTTATCTCTCTACTTGTCTCAATAGTCAAATTTATATACAACCGGTACAGCACTTTTCTACTTACATGTACCACTGGTACTTGTAGAAAACCGTATATCCCGTAAACATGTGGAACTACGGCTCAGTTCGCGCCAACGGTCTGCTGTTGTTATCTTTGTTGTCCATTTCCGGGTATCATACCGCGGAGATCCCATGGGAGTTGAACGACGGTCACCCATCCACGACTGATGCTGCGGAATCCGGAAGCTTTTTCGAGCGGTCCTCTGACTCGGAGCTTAAGCCTTGGAGTTACATGTACGGGCAGATGGTCGGAGTCGGAGCCAACGGTCAGTGCACTGATTAACAACTAATATACGCAATTATTATACAATTAACAATTAATATTAAAAATTAAAAAATAATTGTTAATCCTACATTCCTATAGCTCATTACTAGTACAGCATGTTTCATTCTTGTATGTCCATCTTCATCATGTTTAATTATTTCTCTTTTTCTGCTGAATACTGATTTTAATTTTAATTCTGAAATACATAAATTAATGGGTATATAATAATAATTCCATGTAGAATGTGTATTTGCAGTATCTGTAATTTGAAAAAAAGAAGATGAAACTAGCTATAAAACTGAATTTGTGTGCAAGGAAAATGTTTGTTCGTTGCCTTACGCAGGTCCCCAGTACGCGATAGGTCCGTCAGAATGGCACACAGCCTACGAAGCATGCGGTGGTCAGCGCCAGTCGCCGATTCACATCGAGCCAGCGCACTTTCAAGCAAACACCGGGAGTCCTGCTCTGAAACCACTGACCTTCGTGGACTATGACGATGCGGCGCTCAACGACACCTGGACCTTCCTCAACAACGGCCATTCCGGTAATTGTCTCACCATAATAGATCATTCATAGCATGTAGATCATTTTATCAAATCTAACGATTCGCGTATATCTAAAATGCTACAGAAATTTAACATATATATGTGCATTTATATTAAATTTATATATATCGAAATGTAGATATGCAGAGTAGCAGACGTTACATTTTTATGTACAGTATAATAATGTTGATATACAGAGTCACAGACATTGACTAAATATGTATATATATCTATACCTGTATCTGTATTTAATGAACATGCCACATGTATGTAAATTTATGGTAAATACATTTTTTTATTTACAGTGCAAATAACGGCGTCGTTCATCACGATCCCGCAATTGCAAGGCGGCGATCTGCCTGGAAAGTACATCTTCAAGCAAGCCCATCTCCATTGGGGCTCCCATGACCTCGTGGGGTCGGAGCATGTCATTAACGGTCGACGTTATCCAGTTGAAGTACTCCTTCCTCGGACAGAGCACGCCCCATTTCACAATAAGGAAGCGAAAATCAATTTTTGTTTCCGTAGATTCATCTGGTGCATCAGAAGAAGACATTACCGGACGCGACAGCCGCGAACTTCTCCGACGGACTTGCCGTTGTGGGGGTACTCGGAGAACTCAGTGCGGAGACCCATCCTCTGTTCGATTCCATCATCCATGCCCTCGAACTGATCACGAGTCCCAGTAAGATATGCGGCTCTACATCTTTTCCGGAAAGATTAAAATACGTGTAGAGATACAGCAAAATTATAAACAATTAAAAATATTACCGAGATTATTTATTTTAATTTCCATTCACCTATAATACTACAAAAGTAATTCGCGCTACAAATTGCTTTCAGCTAAGCCTGTATCAACTGATTGAATAATATAAATAAGCAGAGTCTTTATTTCTCTTGAATTGTTGGTTTTACATCCAAAAAATTAAAAAGTTTGGATTAAAAAGTAAAAGGGGGACCGCATAATGATTTCCAAATCTAAAATGTTGCAGTTAATCCAATTAAAAATGTTCCGTATATCTAAATAAAATATTTTTTGATATAAATTTCAGGCACGACGGCGAGTGTTCCACTGCCGGGTTTCACGCTGAGCGACCTGGTACCCCGTAACCACTCGTACGTGCGGTATTTGGGTTCGCTAACCACGCCGCCGTGCTCGGAGGCCGTGATCTGGTCAGTCCTGCCGAACACCCTGCCCATCTCCCAAAACCAGCTGAACGCTCTCCGGAGGCTGTGGTCGAAAACGAAGAGATCGGCCAAAAACAACGCCAACGCAGCCGTCGTTTTGGAGGACAACTTCCGCCCGCTTCAACCGCTCCACGGCCGGACGCCGCAATACTTCTATGACGCTACTGAGGCGCAAATTTAATAGGATGAACATGAGCATGATTAATTCCCAAAAATGCACAAAGAAACAATATCCTTAAATGGTGAAGAAGTAATAGAAGCTCTCGCGAACAAGCCCACTGACTACAGGAAGACTACGAAAAACGACGAATAAACAAACCAGACACAGAGCTCAACGAAAATGTCAGTGTAAAAGCCGAAAACGCGTCGACTGATTTGACCAAGTGCAGACTCAACCAAGGCCGTCGCCAAACGAACAAGGCTAAAGAACCCTGTTTCACATCAAAGCGAGCGGCTTGGCCGCAAACGAAACAAAGCCAACACAGTCACACGTGAATAAACGAACAAACGGTAACCAATTTTCTGTTGATTAAATAAACAAAATAACCATTGTAATTAGTTCTGACCGCACGAAACCAAATCGCGAACCAACAAACCAAGATGAACAACCAGCAGAAAACCAAGGAACAAAACGAACAGAAGAACAATTCCGACTACAATAATGTATAAACACCGTAATGAAAATAATAATAATAATGCGGTCTCATGGTTTCTAAAGGCCAATCGCGAGTTACATTCCTATATGCGCTATATACTGTTTACATATTGTTAGGCCTCCGTCCCTACTAGGACGGAAGAACCTGAACATGCAAGCTATTAGACTGAATAATAGGAGAAGAATTGAGGGAAGACTTTACTGTTAGGAGGAGAAAGGAAGGAACTCTCCCAGATTACTGTAGAACACACACTTATATAGTCAGGGATAAAGAATAGTTCCTGAGCTAACGTACTAGTTCCTGCCGACATGGCGGAATTATGTACGTCATAACAGCTGAGTAAGTACATTATAGAATGTGAGGGTAGATAGGAATGGGTTAACTAGGTAGATAGACCATACTATTAGTAAGTATTGCGTAACTGTTGGGTACCACCCAACAATATGTTCGAGCCGGGGTCAGATTTTGCGGCAGATCTCCCGTGTAATACAATCCAGGCTAATGACCCAATGGGTTATCGAGATCAGCTATCCATGTCATTCATCCAAAGTGTTGTTAATACAAAGCAATTGTAGGTGTGGGAGATTCAGGAGATAGTTGGTAGCCATTTTATCTTATGTCTTTTCGCACCACTATATAAAGGTTAACAACTAATAACATTACCCTTCCTTCGTTATGTTTTTCTTTTAAAATTCCTCCACGACAAACAAGAACACCAGGTCTCTTCTGGTATCTCTTTATTGCTATACACTCGACCGTCCCGCATCGAGTAAACTATTCAGATCCGCACCCGGCATAGATGAAGATTGGGCCAGCCGCTTCCGCCGTGGATGGGACTACCTGGTGAAGCGAATTCATTTTCTGGAGAATGAAAACATCTCATTGCGTACGGAGTTTGAAGCGCTGAAAGAAAGGTCCATTTAGGGTTGAAGATCTTAGAATTGAAAATATACACCGTTATATCAGTATGTTTTTCAATTTTTTAAGCATTTGGAGGAACTACAGCTGAATTACAGCTGAAGGCGCTGCACGGTGCTAGTGTCTGCTGGTGTCAGTTGGAGTTGGACCAGGCTGACAGTTTAAGCGCTCCTCACCAGTTCGCGCAAGTCGTCGAGGAGGAACTGCTAGATACGACGGGAATGGTGAAGCGGGAGGGCTCACGGAAAGACCGACGGTCGAAGGACAAACAGAAGGGTGGTGTTTGCAGGCAGAGACCGCATGAAAAATGGTGCTCAAGACTAAAACGCAAGGTTCTCAAAAAGACGGAAGACTAGAGATGAAATGGAAGGGGAACGGAACGACGACTGAAGACATGGACCAGATCGTGAGACAAGAGAGTTCATAGGGAGCCCACCTCAATGCATGTAGTACTAGGGATACTACGAGTAACTAAAACATTTAGTCTAGTTTTAGCCGAAAGTAGTTCGCTAATTTTAATTTTGTGCAGTTTTCCCATTTAAATGTGTAGTAACTAAAACTTTACCGCAGTTTAGTTTCTTTAGTCAAGTAAAGAACTAAAGCCAAGAATTTAGTTACGGTAATAAAAGTTTCAGTGTAGTTTAAGTTTAGTTCTTTTAGTTTAGTTTTGCTATCTTCTGAGCCCCTCCCCCATCCCCTAAGACTTCTCTCACAATGGAAGGAGTCAAATACAATGATTCTGTGGCTGAAAATGTGAAAACGTAGGCGATGTTTATGCACAACCAATCTCCCCCAAGTTTACGTTTATCATACACGACGACAGGAAGCGGAAATAAAGCAAAGCGAGCATCTTCTGCACCTCTAAAGATGTAATAATAACTCAAGCTACACTGTATACAAGTATGCTCTAAACATAAACGCACGAGCCTTTCTCCGACGCTATCAGCAAAACCTACATCTCCTCCGACGCTATCAGCCAAACCTACATCTCGTTCGCATGTTTCTGCAGTGCTAAGCTTCTAGCGCTCATTTTCTGGAAAGTATAACTGAACACCACCGACCAACAATAGTGCAGTTCGAAAGCAAGAACACAATATGAAAAAAAAACAAGTATGCAACTCTAGCTGTTGGAGAAAAAAAACTCAGGAGAGTGGAAGTGTCGTTGTCGTCGTCCGGTCCGCTTGCGACGGTTCCTCCGATCCACACGCTCAGAAACCGTGGACTTTGAGTTGGGCCGGCTTGGCGATGGCGTTGGTGGTGAGGAACTCGCAGATGTTGTTGCGCTGATCGCCCTGGAACTGGATCACCTCACCGTATTCGGGGTGCTCGACGACCGTCCCATTGCAGGCAAATGATTTCTTGCAGGCGCGAATAATCTTCTTCAGATCGTACTGCAACAGGAAAGGATAGATGGTATTCATGATATCAGAAATAGTTGGAGCTAGAACTAGCTCTAATGTTGTTTAAATAACGTGTCCGCAATTAAATTAAATAAAAAATAAAAAGTAAACCCACCGGCAAAATTATTGAAATAAAAAAGTATTTGATTTATAATAAAAGATTAGCATTTAAATAAGATTATAATGAAAATCTATAATAATATTTAAAGTAAATAGATGAATTCTAAATAACAAGATGCTTTTAAATGCTGATTTCTATTTCGTGATTTAAAACAAAATATCTAGTTAACATGAAAAGCCAATTTTTGAGCCATTTAAAATCTAAGTATCTTGAAACAACATTGTAATTAACACTTTCTGGATGCGGCAGAAAAGAAAACCAAACTGAGGCTAGAGCGACAATCAATGAATCAATCAAGTTCGTAAGGGCACAAAACAAGCAAAGACATTCAGATCGATAAATCGATACTCCATGATATTCACTACAACAACGAATGGTGACCTCTGTTGCGCTCACTTTAAATCAGCTAACTTTAAGTAGAAATTCAAAATTGGCAAAAATATCGAAATTTATCAGGGAAAGGTAATTTTCTATTCCGAAATTCTCCGCTCGCTACATTTTTGTTCATTACCAGCTCAATAATTGAGTCAGATAAAGAATGATCTCAAGAATGGTTAATTAAGATGTTCTCATTAATTCAATCCAAATTCTCACTGCCGAAAGCAGTTTCGTGAGAACACTTCAATCAAGCAATCAAGAAGCCGAAAAAAAACCAATACATTCTTAAAATCAAAATCAGTCAACCATTTATCCAAAAACGTTGAAAATATTTCTGTAACCCCGCCGCAAGTCAACTACTCCTATCCAAGGGCGAAAGCAACAAAATTTTCAAAATTTTCCAACAGTGAGTAGAAATGGCATTTCTCAAATTAATCTAGATACAATCAATAAAAAATTGTTCATCTCCAATCTCCGCTATCACAATCCATCAATCAACCGCAGAGAATATTGCCGATCTTTACACCAGCTCTTGCCCGAAAGTTCATTCCCAATTTCTATTCATGAAAGGTCAGATAATTATGTACTTAGAGTCCATCCTTCAGCAATGCCTTATTCGTGCTCAAAGGAAATGTTTATGATGTGTGTTACCTGTGAGGCGATGCCTTGGACGGTGGTGAGGGTTTTTCGGCCGTTCCGCTGCTGAATACGAATGTGAATCAGGCCCTCCGAGCCGCGCTCATCTCCAGTCACGGCATCCGCGAACGGGTCAAACGGTGCGGTGATATTGACGTCGACTACTTGCGAAGACATGCGAATGTTTTTAGTGTGCCCCGTAAAAATAGGTGTCCTTGAGCTTGTCTCCCTTTCCTCCACTGAAAACGAGCTTGCAAAATGAACCTAGAAGCAGGCACAGGGAAAACAGTGGTCACATTCTCATTCAGAATTAGATGGCGTATTAATTCTCACCTGGCGAGAGGCTTGGGAAATTAGGGGACTTCAAATAATTCGCAGGGGAAGAAAAGAGGTTCTCACACTTTTGTAAAGAGGTTTCCGTTAGTAGAGAGAAAAGAGAGAAACGAGACAACAACGCAGACCGAATGAGTCACAAGCCATAAGGCCATTTTAATTCGGTAGGCCATTCCAATGCGGTTTTATTCCGTGCACCTCACCACCAGACTTTGAACGCGGAAGCCTAACGTAAGAACACCGAGCGGTGATAATTTCCTGAGCGTGCTAAATGTGGAATGGGGCGAGCGGCGCTCAGTCCGTTTTTTCCCCATCACGCCAACCAAATAGCAACAAATGGCACGCCATTTGGCGCACCCTTCTGAGTGAAATCTCCGTTTCATTGCGGAAAATACGAGAAATCATCAAATCATTTACTGTGTAATCTGGATGAAAACACGGGAACAATTGTGAACCAATCGTACGATCGCTTATTTTGCCCACCGGTGCGGTAAATTCTGCCCGTACGATTGCAGCATTACGCCCGTAATCCATCAATCAAACATTAGATTTCCTTAAAAATATTATTCTTCAAATCAGAATTCATCTAGTGTTCAATTATAGCGGTCATAAAATCAAGAAATCAGTGGAGGAAATCCTGGTTCAGACGCAAGACGAATCAATAATCAAATTTAAGAGACCGAACGCGTCGAATCAACAGCCAATTGATCGCAATCTTGTGCTCCATTCTTTGAATCAATCAAACACTGCTGACAATTCACACGTGTTCTGTTCAACCGAACATGTTCCCGTGTTTTCACGCAGATTATTCAGTATCTGCAATAAAACCATTTTCCACTGCCGCTGCCGCACCCGGATTCATCCACCCGAATTTACCCAACCAGGTAACAGTACGTTTAGTGATAATCAGTGACCTTGAGAAGGCGAATTTGGGAGGGAGATCTTGGATGTGATGTGGTGGCACGATGGGAGAGATTTTTCCCAGTCGTATAACGTCACGTTAGTGTGGCCAAAATGCTGGGTGACTGAGTCAGAGCCACAAGTGGCCTGAGTCAAGTCAATCTCTGATGGCCGAATTTCAGCCATTTCATCAGCATTTTTGGCCACGAGGAAGCATCTTTTTCCGCAGTGAAGCTTCCTCTACTGGTACTTTCGCATCATCCCCTCTCTCGCACCGTATTATCGATTATTTCCCTCCAGGACATTTCACGCCGTGTGGAGAAATTCTGCGGTGTGGAGTCTGAGGATATACTTTTGTTGAGAAAAAATTGTCCTCCCCCATTTTTAGACGTTCCTGACATTTCCTTGATTTTTCAGGCTCTTTTCGGTCGGGAACAAGGACCAGTCTGTGGGATCGGACAAGAATGTCCTCCTATAAGTACGATGACACCGGGGAGCTGGGTCAGGAGCATGGATTCAGCGGGAATTTCGAGTTCTCGGAGAAGTCCATACGCTTAGGTGAGATGACCGCGGGAGTTGCCGTCAGCAGTTTTGTCTAATTTCTCCCTGAGGCTGGACTGACGCAATTCTGATTGTTGCCTTTGGTCATTGAGTAAATTCGTATATGTGGTTTCCTTCTGACAGGTTTCATTCGAAAGGTCTACGCGATCCTGTCCGTCCAGCTGGTGATCACGCTGGGCTTCATCACGCTCTTTCTCTACCAGTAAGTGACAGCGCGGATCTGGGAATTCTGGTGACGTATTCCAATCAGATGGCATACATTGAAATCAGCAAACGCAGTGACTGATACGAGCAGACAGGCAAAATAAGCAGGCAGGCAGGTAGGTAGGTAGACAGACAGACAGACAGGCAGACAGACAGACAGACAGACAGACAGACAGACAGACAGACAATTTTTTTATCGAGTCGGCAGTGCACTTTTAGTAACGTAATTAGAGATTAGCCAGTAGCACCGCGCTACTGTAAACTGCACCACCCTCCAGCTGAGGCTCGGCGCGCCTCTGTACCCGGCCACCGAAAATACTAGGGTTTTTTTTCGCCGGTTTGTTCATTATTATCTTTTGTCGTAGAGAGAATGTGAAAGCGTTTTCGATGTCTCCAGCGGGTCAAAGCATGATGATAGCCTCCATGTGAGTGATTTGCTTCGGTCGTGCAGGTCTTTCTTGAGTCACCATTAACAATTCTCTGTCCGCATCATCGAATCACAGGGTAATAACTTTGGTCGCCATCATCGTCCTGGCGTGCTGCGAGAACATGCGTCGGAAAGCGCCCTACAACTTCATCATCCTTGGCATATTTGTACGTAAACGGCTCTTCAAAGTCTGAACAAAATGCAGATCTGCAAGCACAAAGGGTTTTACTGAAACAGTCTGTTCTTTAGACACTGTGTGAGAGCTGGATGCTGGGATGCATTGCCAGGTGCGTGTCAGTCAGCACATCCGGGGGCATTTTCCTGGATGTCCCTAAATTTTCGTAGTGGATAATGGATACAGTTTGTTGTTATCTTCCCTCTAGCCATTACCAGAAGTGGGAAGTCCTAGCCGCTGTGGGAATTGTCGCGGCCATCACCCTTGCGCTCACCCTGTTCGCTCTGCAGACCAAGTGGGACTTCACCGCCATGGGAGGCGCGCTTCTGGTGGTCCTGGTGGTGTTGCTGGTGTTTGGTATCATGGCCATTTTCATGCAGAACAAAGTTGTCAGTCTAGTGTATTCGTCGCTTGGTGCTCTCGTCTTTGGACTGGTAAGACATCCGGCAAAAGAAATAGCGAGCCCATCTGTCTATCTATATATCTATCTGCCTGCCTGCCGGCCTGTATCTATCTGTGTATCTGTCTGTATGTCTATTTGTCTGTCTGTATATTTGTCTGCTTATCTGCCTGCCCTTGCTTTTGTGTTCTCGCCAACTTATCTCCCTGCCTCTCTACCTGGATTTCCATGCGTCTGTATGTCTACTTGCCTGCATTTGATCCTTTTCGCTTGCCGACATTATCTCTCTGCTTGTATATTTGTCTGCCATCCGGTCTATCTGTTTATTTATTGACTTCTCAAGCAGACTAAGCATTATTTTATTCCATTGTAGTACTTGGTGTTCGACACGCAACTGATGCTCGGAGGGAAGCACAAGTACTCGATCTCGCCGGAAGAATACATTTTCGCTGCGCTCAACCTCTACCTGGACAGTACGTTAAAAGCTGGTTTTGACCTCTTGTCCATGGCGTCTTCGTATAAACGCGGGCTCTTTCCTATTTAACAGTCATCAACATGTTCATCTACATTCTGGCCATTTTCGGCAACAGTCGTCAGTAGCATCGAGCTCGGAGCACACACCGCTGCCCTATCATCTTTCGCATCGATATCGAGGCCAGACAGACTATTTTTACGCGACAATCAATCAATCAATTGATGTACGCAATTGCACTTTTCTCTGCTTTAAAAGCGCACGGAATTTAGCTAGTCTCATTGTTGCGTTTTCCTGGAATCTTTATCTGTATTGTGGTTACTGATTTGTGTATCGTCACATCGAGTCGTCGTTTCGAGGAGAATTATAGAATGATATTTTTTTGCCGTTTCTGTCATTCCTTATTGTGTATTTGTCTCCCCCGATATGAATAATTGCGCTAAAAAGCAGACACAGTCAAAGACTTCTGTACAGAGACAGCGTCAATATCTTGGCTAAGGGGACGAGCGACGAACTGCACAAAAACAAAAAAACACCACAAGCAATTTTGCAGTTTCAGAGAGAGAGAGAGAGGTACATGTGTAAAGCGGAAACCAATGTGTTGATGAATAACGAAAAAAATGGATAACCTCCAGGAGACCGAACAACAATGTCGTCTTCCAGACAGACCCAGACGACTGTACGATTGCAATTGCGATGTCTTAGAATTCGCGACGGTGATACTGATCGAGGTCGTAGTAGGAGGTGACGACGACGCGGTTAGCGAACTTGCGCCCGGTCAGATTTTGCTGCGCCTTGATGCAGTCCGAGACGGATGCGAACTCGACAAAGACCTTCCCGCAGCCGGGCACGTCGACGCCCTCGATGGGGCGCGGAATCTCCACGCTCTGCACCTTGCCGTATTTGTTGCACTCATCCGTGACGTCCTCGAGGATGTTGTCGTACTCCTCGTCGTCCTGCAGCTCCTCCGGGGTGACCATGTTGATGAGGACCAGCACCTCGGTGGCGGTGATTCCGCTGGCGCTCATGTCCAATCCAGGCACCTAAAAGGATGTGCAAAATGTGGTATAATCTTAACTGAATGAATTAGTCACCAAGAAGATCGAAATTTCGATCACGAAGAGCCGAGGGAGCAGCGAAAACGGAAAAAGAAGTTCCCTTCGTCAAGAAAGCGCTTAATTGATGGCTCGAATGATTGATTGATTTAATATTTATACAAGAGACATTTTTAATCCGCGTTTCAAAGGTTCAGCAAGAAAGTATAACCTCACTGAATTCAGTTAGCAATTAAGTGTAATAATAAACATACTGAATACGGATGTTTAAATTAAAACTAATCTGAAAAATAAAAAATCCATTCGCAAACTTCATAATCAATTTTACCGTATTTCCACCTCTTCCTTCCCCCATTTACCTGGACTTGGACAGCTGCATTGGTGTTGACGTTGGAGTGTTTCGCGCCTAAGCTGGCGCGCTGCACGACCAGCGTCCGGTCGCCCAGCTGCATGCCGTGCAGTCCGGCCACCGCCTGGTCGGTGATGTTGGTGTCGGCATACTCACAGAACGCGAAGCCCTTGGAGACGTTGGTGGTGGAGTCCTTGACCAGGTTGAAGCCGCGCAACGGCCCAAACGACTGCAGCAGCTCCTTCACCTGGCTGTCGTTGAGGTAGCTCGGCAGGCCGCCGATGAAGATCTTGTGCGGCGAGTCGGAGACGACGCTCGACACCACACCCATCAGATTGGTCTGCGGGTAGTCCGTGGTGCCGGGCATGGCCTGGTAGTCGCGCGGGCGACGAACCTAGAAAAGACAAAACCAACCACACCCCTAAAACGCCTAAACGAAAAAGGAGAAAAAGTCAATCAGTCCGGCTGCCTGTCAAGCACCGCTACAGTTTGTCTGTTTCCCCTTTCGGTTTCTCTGTTCGTCTATGACTGTCCATTTGGCTGTCTGTACGCCGATCGGCTTTTCTGTCTGTCTGCTTGTCTGAATACTAGGAGTTTGTCCACCTCTGTGGATCTAGCGGTACCGACCACTGTATCACCCTGTCGTGCATGCCTGCAAATCTCTCATCACTCTGTCTGCATGTCTGACTATTTATCTGTAATCATTTTGGCCGCGAACAAAGCCTGAATGTTACTTCTAGCTTCTTTTTCTAGTCTGTCGCATGTGTTGCTACAGCATTGTTTGCCCATCTGTCGATCTGCCTACGTGTCTGTCTGTCAATCTTCCCGCTCCTCTGTCGTACCTGAAGGCATGACTATGTTCCACTGCATGTCTGTCTGTCTGGCTGATGATAAGCCAGCCATCATGACTATTTCCCACTGCTTGTCTGTCTGGCCAAGTGTCTGTCTGGATGACGATAAACCATCCCTTCTCCAAATTAATCAGTCTAACAGAACAACCAACTATTTCGCCAGTGGGCTGTCTCTGTCCCCGGATTCCTACCTTCAAAGCCTGGCCTTGAAAATTAATCCCGTCAAACGCCATCGCCTGGGTGGTCTCATCGATCGAACGGAACTCCACAAAGGCAAAGTTCTTCTCCACGTTGATCTGGCAGGACAGCACGGGGCTCCCGGTGGCTTGGGCCAGCCCATTGAGATGCATCTGCTGGTTGAAAAAGTCCGCCAGCTGCTGCTCGGACACACCAAACGGGTAGTTGCCGACGTAGAGCCGGCGAGCCTGCCGCGTGACCGTGCTGCCCAGCACCGGCACCGCCGACTGCGGATTGCTGTAGTGGATGGCGGGGATCTGGCCGGCCTGCTGCATCTGCTTGTACTGCGACGGCGGGATGTGCTCGAAGCCGACCGGCGCCACGTCCCAGTACTGGTACTTGCTGCGCTCCATCTTCCGGTAGGGGGACCTCAAGAAACATATCGGAAATCATTTCAAATAAAATGAAACGTCAAATTAATTTTAAATGAGACTGTGTGCTACAGCATACACAGATTGATTGATTGACATATTCATAACAACATTCCGTTGCTTATTGACAAAATAAATCAGCCGCCGAAAATATAATAGTAAAAAATGAACTGAAAAGTACACAGCTCAAGACAACTAGCTAAATTGATCATGCGATACCCAAATAACCCAGCATAACACTAATAACATTACTTTTGAAATATCGGATTAAGTCGTTCGAAAAAGTTTTCCATTGATTGATTCATTGGCGTAGCGAAGTCGGTAAAATTGTGTGCTCTGTATTCAATGAAGCCAAGGTTTTAGCCTTTCGGCTTAGCATTCATTCATTGGTTAGATTCTCAGCTTTTAAAGCAAACTTACTAAACAGAAAGAGCTATCATCAACGTGAAAGACAATCTCATTTATCTCTGTCAGCAAAATACGCCCAAGATTCTCTCGAGAAATATATCTTTTACAAATTTCAACAGACTCCCACCCCTTCTCCTCTAACATTTCATTACAGAAAGTTTCAAATCATCTAAGACAAACTTAACAACTGAAAAGGCTATCAGTAACGCGAGGGAACTATTTTGTTTCAACGCTCAAATTATTGGAATACGATGCAGGGATATTTTTGCGGTTGATTGACTGATTGTTATAGTCCAAAACAGTTTTCTTCAAAATTCATCAAATATAAGTCCGCTAATTGCATTTTTCACTCCAAAAACTTTTAAATTAGCGACAGCGTAATCTAATACATCACCTACCCGGCACGAGCGCGTTCATTCTCACTCTCCCGTTCGCGGGTCTCTCCACCGCCTCTTCCCCCGTCGCGATCTCTTCCTCCCCGGTCGCGATCACGATCACCATCCCGCCGGTCTCGCTTCTCCCGCTCTCTCGGACTACGACTGCGGCTGCGCTTTCGCTCACGGTCCCGGTCGCCACGATCAGAGCGTCGATCTCGATCGCGGTCGCGGTCGTCCCCGCCGCGACGATCGCTTCCCCGGTCGCCGCGATCACGACGATCGCGGTTCTTCCGGTCGTCCGGTGTGCGGCTGCGCGGCGGTGGTGTGCTCGTTCGCTCAAGCTCCTGTTTTACCGGCTGCTCACCCTCTATCGCTTCCTCTTTCATGTCCAAATCCATTTCTTGCAAGACTAGAGGGATGGAGCCGTTGATTGATTAGTTGATTTCAACGGTTGCAACGCTTCCAATGCAAAATGTCACGTTGATTGATTGATTTACGCCGTCGAGATCGCCTAGAGAAAATAGATGAAAATGTGAGTTAAAATCGCTCCAAATCATACCAAAGTATAGTGGAAAAACATTAGCAATAATTTTCCTTTTGAAAAAATTGCGTTGCGCATGAAGAAAAAGAGAGAAAACAGGTAAATTCCCATTTTAACTAACAAATCAATTCAGGATAGTTTACCCAACCAGGACACTGATTGATTGGTTGATTGCTACCGCAGAAATCGTCAATGTAGGATACAAGTTATTTCTCCAAAACATTCTCTCAAATTCAAGCTACTCTATCTTGAACATAATAGCCAATATGTTTGTCTTCTTTAAAATATAAAAAACATGGCAAAAAAGAGACATTCCATAGGGGAGAATAATTTTCGCTTAACGACCCATTAAAAATTTTGGAGATCCACCAAAAATATCGAAAACGAAAAGGGCCAATTAAACACTAAGTTGGACTTACCACAGATGATCACCTTGATTTTTTACCAACAAAGATATCGCGGAAGTTTAGCCAGCGGGGAGGAATGATAGCAAAAATGGTGGAGTTCTCGGGGTTCACTCACGTTCCTGATGCTGACTGTGCAAGTTCATCGTGTGCACTGAGCATGGCATATAACTTGTGCACTGCGCGCACTTATGTGTGCAATGTATAGATGGCGCCACTCTAATTCGAATTCAAGACTCGGGTTCCTATGAATCTTGCCGGACCTAAAAAAGCTAACGTTCCAGTTTCACATTACTAGTACACGATTTTTAAGACATGCAGTGGTGAAATGGTCTCCACCTCAGGAGGCTAAAAGGACCCCCACCCCCAGTCACTACCGCCACCTATACGTAACTGTAGTTTTGGAGTCCAACACTCAAACCAAACCGTCATGTCAGTCTGTCACAGTTCGTTCGTCCGTCACTCTGCACTGTGGCATGTTCGTATGTCTCAGATTGTGGTCAAGTGGTCACTCATGCTGGAATATCCCCAGCAGGACATACACTCAATATACCATTGTCTCCTTGACCGTGAAAGTTGAATGTCTAAACTCTCAAGTGGAGTCTTCTTTTATTCGAGGAAACTAGATTGTATAACAAAATTCCAACATTTCTAGGAAACGAACCTTCTCGACATGCGAGGCACATAAGGTCCATGTCTTTTTATGCTCATTGAATGGCACAGCTATCAAGTATTCCGTGAAACAGTACAGTCATAATTAAAGCTGTTTATTTGGCTCGTAAAAAAGACCAATATTTGCTCTATATAGAAAAAATGACAATTTTCCACCCCTTCCCGCTCTTCCTCCTTGTCCTACAATGTGCCATTGCCCTTGGAGCATCCGTGGAAAAGGATCAAAATACGGATCTTTCAGGCCCCCCATCGGATCCTAATCCAAAACTGCCGAAAGAAGTGTCGCGGGTCAATCGCGAGCTCCTGGAGCTCCTGGAGGATGAGACGACGTTGAGTTCACGTTTTCCCGAGTTCAGCAACGATTTCATCAGCGGTCTGGTCACCAACGGTCGGCATCGCGCGGAGGAGCTTTTTGGCGTGCCGTTGGAAGGGGAATCGTACGACGATGTCGTCGACGGCACGGAAAATCCCGACTTCTCGAAATCGAAGAGAGATTTCAAGGAGCCCTTGATTGTGGCGAGCCAGTTCCCGGTGGTGGAGAATGGGAGCGCTGCTGCGGGCTTGGGGAGATTCGGTGCCATGATGCAGCGAGTGGTGCCGGTGAGTCAGCAGGCCAACGTCCTGTTAGATATCACCAAGGGCATCGCGGAAAGGTGAGACCGCGACTTTGGGGGTGAGGAAAAATTGAAAAATTAACAAATTAAAACCAATCAAAATTTTAAAAAAATTACCAAACTTAAAATTAAAGTTTTTAATGAATGATTTCCAACAAAAACCTGTACATATTGTAATTCAGGCGCTCTGGAAGTGATGACGAAAAATCAGTCGTGCGGAAACTGAACCTTTTCTTTCCATTTTTGCAGCGAAAAGTTGCGCGGGAAACGCCAGTTCTTCGCAGTCGGTCTTCGTGGATTGGCAGTACCGCAATTTCGCTCACTTTGTCCATTTCCGAAAGAGTAAGGAACTTTTAATTATTAATCACAGTGTGCAAGTGCGAATAGAGCAGCTTTCGGTGCAGTGATATTTGTTGTTGTTTTTAATCCAGGCGCGCACTGGTTTCCCTGGCCGATCCCTTCAACTTGCGCACGCTCCCGCAATGCGCCCACACCAAATACCGCAGCATGAGCGGATTCTGCAATAACATTGCCCTCCCGAATCGCGGCAAGGAGTCCACCATCTACCGCCGACTCCTAGACTCCAACTATGGCGATGGTACATACCTTGCGATCGCGAGCGAGAAAAGCTAGAAAAATAATCTGCTGCTAAACATTTTAATTTTTGCTTGCAACAATTACATGCACTATTAGTTCTCAAGAAATCACAATAGCTCTTCTTACCCATCCCTTTTGAGTATGCTCTCGATTGCCAAATTAGATTACCTCTTAAGTATTGTTACGGTTTAAGTAATTAACTTTTGGAGTAACAGAAATCAACCTATTAATTCGCAAAGTAATATTTTTTTGCGAATATCTACTCAATAATCTGATATTTAAGTGTTTTCGGCAACAAATTATATTACTGTTATTTCAATTGCAATTAGTACAATAATTAACCCCAAAAATTACGGTAAACGAGGGGCAAACTGAAATTAATGTCACTTGGTTCATATCACGGTTCCAATTACATTTTTTTCTAATCTTTTATCATCATAATAAACATTTATCTCTCGACAACTGATTTCAAAAGGGTTTGTTGTAATCTAATCGAAACTCGAGGAGTAAAAATATTTTTAATGGAGTCATGCTTGCTTTACCTGATCGTAGAAAATCGGAGCCATAACTTCTATTTAATAAAGAAATATTTATTGAAAAAAACCGTAACCTTGCACTAATAGTTTAGGGATGCAAAGATCTAAATGAAGAAATGCACAAATTTGGTTTCACTGAGCAGAAGAGAGGAAACTTGCACATGACCAAACCTTACCGAGATCATTACATTACAAGGCTAATTGTGTAGTTGATTGATTGAATTTAAAGAGAACTCGGACGTCAATCACGAAAAAAAACCAGATCTTCCTGACTCTTAAAGCTAGGTTTATGGCACTTGCCAGGCTAACGAGCGAGTCCCCTAACCATGCTAGAAAAATAAAAAAGGAGCCTCGCACCCAAGAGTAAAACATGAAGTGACATTAATTTCAGTTTGCTCCTCATATAAAAGGGGACAATAGTGAAAGAGAACGACTAACGCGGTACCATAATTTTTATACTGATGATAGTCGCGATGTTTGTTTGGGACTATATTATATCCTTTAATAGCTGAGGAAGTTTAAAAAAAGATTCCGACTAAATTTTGATTGTAACCATGCGCCATAATAATTAGAAAAAATGTCATTAGAATTAGAATTCTTGTATGAGAATTTTATGTAATAATTCTACTGAGTCTTTTCTTTTGTAGGCGTGGCCGAAGTTCGGCGCAGTGTCACCGGACAAGCTCTTCCGGGTCCGCGGCTGATCAGTTTGACCGTCTTTGATGGGGAAGAGAGTCCTCGCTACGATATGTCTGCATTGGTAAAAAATTAGATCTGTTTAAAAAATACTTTCTCAGTGTTGACACATCATACATTTATTTTCACCATTTCTTAGAACGCGCATTTTGGACAGTTCGTGGCACACGATATGGCGGTAAGTGGTGCGCTGACCATTGCAATGAGACCCACATGCAGCCAGCCATCTTTCTACAGACATTTCTTTCGTAATAACAGGTTTTGCAATTTGTTCTCTCCCTAGAATTCACCTTCTTCCAAGACGGCGGATCGGCAGACACCGAAATGTTGCGACACTACTGCCCAACCAACTCATCCGGATTGTTGGCGTATGGTTTATCCTCCCAGTTTTTATAGCAAACTCGTACCTCTTCATGCGAAGGATAAAAAAGCACAATATATTAAATTATAATTAAACAAATTTGTGCAAAGTATATTAACTTAAAATTACAGTTTTTTTCTGCAAAATATATTAACTTAAAATTGTAAGTTTTTTGCAAAGCAAGTATGAATTCAGAAAATATGCAATCCATACTTGATATCGCCACAATCTCACGGCAGTATGTATGAGTATATTAATGTTTTGGGGATTTAGCAATCGACATACCGACGAACGATGAGATCTCGGCCAAGTAAGAAGAACCATCTCGAATGTTGAACCTCATCACTGATGTGTGTGAAACGTGTGTTCAAATGTGAAAATAACCGAATCTGTTCTGTGCTTCGGAAGGAACGGTCGAACATGCATGGAGTTTGTACGGACTCTGCCGGGCGTGCGACCGGGTTGCACGCTGGGTGCCCGCGAGCAGATTAATCAAGTGACACACTTTCTGGACGCCAGCACCGGTGAGGCTTCTTTAGCGCCGTATCCTCAGCCACGCCCTTTTTGAGACTTATTTGTGTTGCATTCACTAATTATTTGTCAGTATCAGTGAGACTCGTTATGTGAAGGACAATTTTCTTGATGATGTCCCACACAACATTTTATTTGTGATCGAT
>LRSR01007720.1:0-16991 GCA_001579985.1 Hypsibius dujardini
CGCATCATCCGCAAGATATCCTCATAATCTGTTTGAAACGAGCCGGCTGTCTGGCCGTAACTGTCTGGTCCCTTTGTGTGTGTACCATTCACACAAATTGATCATGATGTTAATAGCCAGTGGCCATTTGCGGTGTGTCTGTGCACATAGAGAGGGACGAGAGAGGTGGTCAATGAAAGGACATGTCTGAAAGTGGCGAAAAACAGACAATACGCGGACGTGTGGTGCGAGTGCAGCCGTTTCTTTGTTTGCCCAGTGGGGGCGTTGATGACTGCTCGCGGCTTTTCTGACTGAGAGTTGCCTCCTCAGGAGGAGACTCCGGCTCCGGTGTCCCTGGAGTGCGGTGCGAATTGATCCAAAAATCGGTCAAGTGAGGTGATCAGACAGACGTGCGAGGAAAGTGCCGAAGATGATAAAAGTTGTTTGCGTCATTTTCGTGTTTTCCATCAAAATTTATTCGGACACCGTTAGCTGCGTATAAATTTCATTCCGAGATCCATCCAGCTGTGGAGCGGCCGGAGGTGTTGAGTAAAGTTTAGGGAAAAGTGGTCAAGCGGAAAGAAAAGCAGAAGGTAACCGTCTTGACTGTCGCCGCGTCGCACTTTGCTTGTTTCTTTTGAGGAAGTATGTGCAGTGTACACTGCTCGGTCCGGTGTGTTTGCTTTTTTACCGGACGCTGGCCATGGGAAAATAAACACGTTGAATGGATGGTGTGTTTCGGCTACAGTATAGATAGGAAAAAACTGAAGTGGTCTGATGTGCCTAGATTGAGGGTCAAACAAATGTCGTAAAAACAACTCAATACAATGAACAGGGATCAGAAACGGTACCTATGTCGGTACTTCCTGTCAGTTGACTGGCCTTTTTCTACTCTATGTCTGTGCTCTGTGCTCTGTGCTCTGTGTGACACAGACACAGACACAGACACAGACACAGACACAGACACAGACACAGACACAGACACAGACACAGACACACATCAACGTTAACTGAATTCTCCCTCGACCGACGGCATTTCA
Organism: Hypsibius dujardini; assembly: GCA_001579985.1. Taxonomy (NCBI): domain Eukaryota; kingdom Metazoa; phylum Tardigrada; class Eutardigrada; order Parachela; family Hypsibiidae; genus Hypsibius; species Hypsibius dujardini. The sequence goes on from LRSR01007720.1 coordinate 1,020, forward strand.
GACCACCCACCTGGCGAAAAGAAATTAAATTACGAGTCCGGGTCGCCGCAATCCGTCTTCATCAGGCACTAACAACTGCCACATCGCAACAAACCACAAACCAACTTAGCATATCGATCATTAATTTGAGGAACTCTCTTCATACCCGATGTATATTAGTACCGGTAGTGAAGCACTGTAGGGTCGTTATACGGTCACTGCTACCGGAGCTGCTCTTGAACTTCCGTTCGACAGAGAGTGAAAAAAATATATTCGTAAATTGACTGTTAATGGGCTCCTCTGTCTGTCTGTCTGTCTGTTTGTCTGTCGGGAAAAAAAGTTAAGCTGTGGGAAAACTTCAACCTACTGCAAAATGTTCGTCTTTCCTCTGAGCGAAACAATTTTAATTCCCCGGATTTTTTTGCAGCCCACTTGACTACGGTGTGAGGGGAAGAGGACAAGGAGGGCGATCTTCAAGAACGGATATTGCGTCTTGTTAATTTCGGCGCCACAGGCAAGTTGTGTAATAGGAAAGAATACACTTTGTGTGTTGTTACTGCATTATTGATGTGTGTCTGTGAATGTGAAAAATCCGTCATTTTAGCCGCTATTTCTGTGTAAATATATTCGACCCTCAAGGCGCGGTTGGATTTCGTCTCGCGAGCGACTTTTTCACGTACTAATAATTTCATTTCCTTCCGGGCGCGCTCTTGTCTGCATCTCAAGACGTTTGTCTATCTGCCTGTCTCTCTGTCTGTCTGTTTGTCTGCATCTCAAGACGTTTTTCAAGAGGTTTACAGTCCGTTGTCTTATTGCTTGATTTGACTAGGCCATGTTACTGCCTTTAGATTTCAGTACCAAATTTTTATTAAAATATTAATATTATTTTATATTTTATATTTGAAAATATTTATGTATAATGTTTGTTCATTTCTTTAAATATTTTTAATTTTTAATTTTTAATAAACATCTATTTGTATTTACGTTACTCATTTTTTTTGACATAAGGTACTGTGTCAAAGTTGTCCGAAGCTTCGTCGAATTGGCTATTTCAGAACCTCGGAATTCAGCAATTAATGAACTGTGCGGGATACTAGCTGCAAATGGCCTGAAAAACTACAAAGAATGTGTGAGTTTCGATTGAACCGCAGACACAAATTAGTCTCTATTAGAGAGCTGCCACGTCGGAATTTTTTTGACGGGTTGGTTTTTGTCCCACTTGTTGGATTAATATGTGGACGATCAGGGTGCTGTCAGTTTTCACTGTCTGAATAATTAATAAGCGCACCCGATTACGATGATGGCAGCTCTTTAAAAGATCAAGGAAAAATTGCTGCTGCACTGAATTGAAAAAGAGAAAAAAAGGAAAAAGGATTTAATCGTTTAATCCAATCAGTGTCAGATGATGTCTCTAAGGCTATGCCGGTGCCTGACTATATTTGTTCGTCTGTCTGTCTGTCTGTCTTTGTGTCTGTTTGTGTGTCTGTCTGCTTGTCTGCTTGTCAGTCTGTCTGTCTGTCTGTCTCTCTGCCTGTCTACCTGCCTGTCTACCTGCCTGCCTGCTTGTCTACCTGCCTGCCTGCCTGTCTGCCTGTCTGTTTGTCTGTCTCTTTAGTTGTTTTTGTGATTGCCTGTTTGTCTGTCTGTCTGTCTGTCTGTCTGTCTGATTGTTTACCATCTTGTATGCACGCCTGTGAAATCCTTTCTGGATTTTTCGTACGAATTGCGCACTAAAAATACGTGCTGACGGAAAGGGTACCTTAAACTGGCGTGCAGAACACAACACGAAATTACCTTTACATCCTTGACGTGTGTCTCTTTCTCTCTCTTTTCTCTTCTCTTCTTTTCATTTTTATTTTGTTATTACACACCGCGCCAAAAGTGGCCCAACGGACTGTCGGCACGCTCGGACATTGGTATTACGAAATACATACCATATATTTGACAGCTCCCCATCCGCGTTGCCTTGATTAATTGCTACCGACACCGTATCTCATAAAAAAACCGTGTTGCGGTTTTTTCCATTGTGTTTCGGATGTGTGGTGCGTGGGCGGACGCCTTGCACTTGTCATATCCATCTCTTCAAATAAAAGAAGGGTGAGTGGAAAAGGACTCGTTTCATTTTTTAAAGAGAGTCTTCCTGATTAATTTACACAAAGTCCCTGTGTTGTTAAGTGCCAAGACTGAACTAGGTTATCGGTCTTTGTCTGTGTTGGTCTTTCTCTCACATTCTCTCCTGTCGAGACGCAGGCAGGGAGACAGACAAGAAGGAAGCGGGTCACTTTTAATATTCCTTACGATTTGTCGCACTTGAAAGTTTGAGATATGCCAGCGCAACCTTGAAGTGGGGGTGTCACTTTGAAAATTGGAGGCTTTAGGAGACGAGACTGCATAATTATATTCGACTTGTCTGGCTGACTGCCTTGCCTGCTGACTGCATGGCCATGTGCAGCAACACCCTTATCCTAAAGAGGGGCTCCCGCAGACTGATGAGCGAACAAGTTTCCGCTGCTGGACGTCCCGCAAGGAATATAAATGACCAAAGTGCTGAAATCCCACTGGCTCCTTCCGGAGACAGACGGTTTTGGAGACGAAAACAAAAAGCCGATCTACAGAGAAGTCTGAGGTTTCCTCACTCACAATTCCGTTCATGTCTGTGTGTTTAGATATATATACATTTCGATTACCGCTTTCATGCATTTCTTGCCTGTCTGCCTGTCTGTCTGCCTGTCTGTCTGCCTGTCTGTCTGTCTGTCTGTCTGTCTGTCTGTCTGTCTGTCTGTCTGTCTGTCTTCTGTCTGTCTGTCTGTCTGTCTGTCTGTCTGTCTGTCTGTCTGTCTGTCTGTCTGTCTGTCTGTCTGTCTGTCTGTCAGTCTACATCGGTTTTTTGCATTACTACTGGTACGTACCAATGTATCGTTTTTGTACATGAAGTGTGTATTATAGAGTAATTATTCTGTCATCTCCATAATTCGTGTGCTCCGGTGTGATTAAACGACGGGTCCTCAGCATGCAGAGTAATGCACATAGCATGCTGTCCCATTGGCACGGACTGCGAGAGCTCATTATATCGAAATGATTATGAATGGTCACTTTGATTCGGCCTACTGAATGATTAACGATGACCAGTGCTTATGAGGCTTTTCTGTTTTTAATACACGAGCGTGTGTATGTGTTGTCTTCTCTGTACCGAGCCTGTTCTCTGTTCAAGCAGAGTATGGTTCAGGTCATCCGGGAAAACGAGTGTCCATTCGCGCTGATTCTGAGTAGCAGTTGACCGAAATCCGGATAAGTAATGATATTTCAAATTCACATCGCGTGCATGTAAGGAGAGAAAAGCTTACAGGGTACTCAGACGCAATAATGATCTGATGGCCCTAGTGTGGGCGACGACTAAGTAGAAAGGATCGGTCAACCAATCGCCTAACTCGGTCATAAGCCGGGAGAAATTGGGAATTTTTAATCAAGTCTCCAATGCCTAATTGGGTCTAGTGAATATGTATCGACTGATGCTTGTCGATCGATCTCTCCAGCCTGTGTCTATGCCTGTCTGTGTCTGTGTCTGTGTCTGTGTCTGTGTCTGTGTCTGTGTCTGAGTCTAATCTGGGAGTCAGTGTCATGTCTGTAATACTTGGTGTCCGTGTTTGTGTCTCTGTCTGAGCCTGCACCTTATGTCTTGACGGTATTCGGTGGTCCTCTTTGTTTGCCTGAGCCTTCTGATTTGTCTGTTTCTCAGTTATGTTTCCGGTGGAGTGCAACTCTTTCTCTTTATCAATCCCCACCCACCTGTTCACTTTACAACCGCGACTATCGAATTATGGTGTCAAGTGAGGAAGACGGCTCCGATAACGACAAGCAGGTCCTTCGACTGAATGACAGACGAGCCAACTTTCTTTTACACAGTTACCGATTTCATCCTGCTGTGAATCCTGCTCAGGTCGGCTGCGTGACTTAACCGGCTAAAGTTTCACTTACAATTTAGCTCATATCCAGATTTTATCAGGATTCGGGATCGAGCTGACCGTGGGCACAGTTTACTTCTCTCACAACGCCGGTGTGATTAATGGTGCCTGCCAATTATCCGGTCATGTGGATGCTAATTATCGCTTTCTAGTGCAGATTTGCGGTGCACCTTGGTATCGGATTTCACAAGCTATTGTTAGGAACTACCGAGGTAAATACCCGTCTGTGGTGAACGGCTCTGTTGAGCAAGCTGGCATGGGTCTGCTCATGATTTTGCTTGTCTTAGTCTCTACGCCTGCTTGCCTGTCTGTCTGTCTGTCTGTCTGTCTGTCTGTCTGTCTGTCTGTCTGTCTGTCTGTCTGTCTGTCTGTCTGTCTGTCTGTCTGTTTGTCTGTGCGACTGACTATCTTTCTGCTAATTTATATTATTAATCGCTTGCCTATTTGGCTGTCTATGTCCCATAAGAGCAGACCTAGCTAGCTGTCTCTACCAAAATTCTTGTCTAATTTAATCATAAATAAACTTTAATGAATTTCATTCGCTCAAATACCTGCGATCGTCCTAATAACTCTAAATCAGTTCAATAGCCGTATCAAACTCGTCATTTCATTGTTTCTCATCGAAAAAGCAATTAAATCTCAGACTGAATAGAATATAATACCCCCACTATGAAGAGAGAGCTGTCTCATCATAGCCCATGCATTTAGCTTGACAGAACTATTAACCCACGCGTTTTTCACACGCCGTCATGAATCTCTTTCTCCAATACCGAATATCGATTACTCTGTTGTCTGTATATACACTGAACACCACCAGAAACACACGTAATCGACTGCATACTAATGAGCCGGCATGTGTAGCAGCACATTTTTCCGTGTTTTAGTTGAAGTGTCTGTCTGGCAAGGCAAAGGCATTTACAGACAGACATCCTCACTAACAAGTATGTGGAGTCAGTTTGCGTTCAAGTGAGCCGCGTGGCACAAAAAAATCTCTCGAAAGCGATGGGTTAACTCTTGCTGACGATGATGATGAGCTATCATAGCCAGAGAGAGAGAGAGAGAGAGAGAGTTTTTTCCCTCGTGAAACCGCAAAAACCACAGTCCGCGAGGGCGGCTCATCAATAATTGTTGACATAAACACCGGCGAAGCACTTGGTAGCCTTTGACGCGGTTGCGTAAAGTCAGACATATACAGACAGGCAGACAGACATGCAGACTGACCGATAGGCATACTTACTAGGACACTGCAAACGCTCACAGCCAATACCTACAAAAAACAATACCGACTCAATAAGTCAAGTACCCCGGCGGTATGGTGTAAGGATCGGTCAACCAATCGCGCCTGACTCCATAAGCCATGAGCCGGGAGAAATTGGAGATTTTTATCGTGTATCGACTGTCGCCTGTCTATGGATCTCGCCAGTCTGTGTCTGTGTATGCGCCTGAATCTGTGCCTGTGTATTTCTGTCCATCTCTGAGCCTGTGCCTCCGTTTGTGTCTGTGTCCGTGTCTGTGCCTCCGTTTGTGTCTGTGTCTGTGTCTGTGTCTCCGTTTGTGTTTGTGTTTGTGTCTGTGTCTGTGTCTTGTCTTGTCTGTGTCTGTGTCTGTGTCTGTGTCTGTGTCTGTGTCTGTGTCTGTGTCTATTATCATGTCGGTATCTCTCTTTCTTAGGCTTACAGCCAATATCCACAAAAAATAACACCAAACTCAACAAGTCAAGTACCCCAATAGTATAGCATGGGGCATACACAAACGCTGTCAGACAGTATGTAGACTATTCGCGTGCATTTCTGTATACAGTTGTGTTCTATATGTTGATCGTGGTACTGCGTTTTTTTTCTCTGTGTCGGGTTCCCACGCTACACAGGAGTTTGGGCTTATATGACTGTACTACTGGTTCCTCGTGTGTCTCAATTCGATCGCGTCGACTGGAATGTCTGAGAAATTTCGGGGCGTTTTCTCCGTCGACGACGACGGCGTCATCATCATCATCCGGGGATAGATGCAATCTCCTTCTGTTTGGGATTAAGTTAGCTGATGGAATTTTCGGCGTTGCGGGGCTTCGACAAATCTAATTATCGAGTAGTGACATAGACGGTGTGTTGTGTGTTTGTCTGGAAAGGAGAAAAGCCGGGATCTCTGCGAGGAAGTAAGTGTTTGTCGTTCGACGGTCGGTCGGTCGGTCGGACGGACAGACGGACAAACGGACAGACGGACAGACGGACAAACGGACAGACGGTCGGACGGACAGACGGACAGACGGACGGACGGACAGACGGACAGACGGACAGACGGGCGGACGGTCGGTCGGTCGGACAGACGAACGGACTGACGGTCGGTTAGACGGACGGATAGACGGATAGACGGAGGGGGAAGAAACCAAGACAGCGAGAAAAGAGACTTGTAATTTTCCGCTCCAGGCTCTTCCTCTGCGATTTAATTTAATTTCGCAGCTGCCAATCTCTTTGTCTGTCTCTCTCACCACAACAACCAACACAGGTAACATTATTGTGGATAGACGGACAGCCGGAAATTATGTGGGCCTGACATAAGATCCGCGTAAAAATGTTTGAACGGAACGAAAAATAGTTTTAGAAATAATTCAGTTTGCATTTTAACTTAATTTCTGTCTTAGAGCGATAATTTAGATTAGTATTGTTTGACTGGTTCCGCCCCTTATTCATCCGTGAATCGTAATTCACTTTCGATTGCGCGTGGGTCGAAGCATCAGCCGAATATCTTTTGTTTGGAAGCAGCCGTTTGTTTTCCGTGTTCGAATATCGTTTATTACACGCTGTTAGCGCCTCCGCAAACTGCTTCCAGCATTGTGCGTTGCCGTGCGTTGTTGTTGCCGCCTTTATTTGTCAAGAAGAGGTTTTCAATTGAAGTGTGACAAATTATGCTTTTCCTCACTTGATCTCTCCCTCTCTCCGCCTTCTTTTTTAAACAAACATAAACATAAACTATCATGCCAAATTTCGGTAGGAAGGAAACACGATAGAAACACGTGGCCAAAATCTTGCGCTAATCGAACTAAGCCATTCAACTCGCTCTGTGCATGGCTTCGTGCACAGTCCGAGTGAAATGGCTTAAATCGGTTAGCGAAAGATTTTTACCAAGTGTGTGAATCGATTGGCTTTCGCTAGTTTCCCTAGCCATGAATACCGTGAGAGGGGGCGGGACTGGGAGGAGTCCCGTTGTGTGTGGATAAACGAAAACAAGGCGCCATGCGTGTGCCGGAGGGTGGCGCCATGCGTGTGCCGGAGGGTGGCGCTGCGGGAATTGTGCGGTCAGATTGCTATTGAGTATTGACCAGTCCTGGAAAACAAGCCTCATACTCTGCCATAGACTCTTCCAGTCAAATAATATCCCTAAAAAGTCATTCAGCCTTTCCTTTCCTGTGAGCGTTTTTTTTTCCTAAAATTTTAAACGGAGTCTTTCGAGCTCGATTATTGACAGTTAGCCGTTCTGGATCAAGGGCGCGTAGTGCTCGTCCCAGCTTCTGCCGTTCGTAATGGACATTTATAATTCATGGACATGAAGATTGATCAGTTTAAAGTTCAACGGGAGAAGGATTTAAAAATGCGACAACAGAGACACAACAGACACATCTGTGGAGTTCTGGCGTGGTGGATGAACGCTCGCGACGACAGACTGCAGCCGGATGATAGCGATCGGAAACATGGCTTTATGGTCGTCGGGCAATGCCATAAATCGCGGTTGAATTGAAAGTGGCCGCGCGCGTTGATCGCCGTCAAAATCAGTGGGTTAAAAGACGACGACTAAAACAGGCAAAATCGACGACGACCTTCCTGCTTGTCGTCGCACGCTGAGCGTTAACCAATCAACTCGTAAAATCGTTTTTTAACTGTTTGTTAGTATACACTACACACTTAACAAGGAGTTGGCTTTCGGTCAGGCTATTAAAAAAACCTGAATCTGTTTTTTACGACCCCAATTGCATTAATAATCGTGTCTGTCTGTCTGTCTGTTTGTCTGTCTGTCTGTTTGTCTGTCTGTCTGCCTGTCTGCCTGTCTGTCTGTCTGTCTGTCTGTTTGTGTGTTTGTGTGTCTGTGTGTCTGTGTGTCTGTCTGCCTGTTTGCCTGTCTGTCTGTCTGTCTGTCTATCTGTCTGTCTGTTTGTGTGTCTATGTGTCTGTTTGCAGACACAGGTGCAGGCGTGTCAGCTCCTGTTCCGGGGTGGCGTTGTCTGCACCGGGATTTATTGCAGACAAGACTTCATGACAATAACGGTATATCTCTGTATATGAAAAAAGGCCAATAATTTACCTGATTTAATTTACAGCCGGTTTGACCTTGTTTACGAAATGTAACAAGATACCCTAGATGAAGAGTGAGGAATTAGTGTCTCTCTTTCTTGTATCCTGCGGTTATTGTGAAGTGATGATTATGATACTGAAACGTATCAATGTCTCTGAATTTTTAAAGCGGTTTGTCTGTGTCTGTCTGTATGTATGTCTGCATCCAGTCAAGCCGGTCCAACCTGTTGCAGCACGAGATAAACGCTGCGTGTGCAGGCGAAAAGACGTTTCAGATTACACAAACGCCACAGGAAAAATGATTTACTAGCACTTCCTCCAGCAGCAGTCGTCTTCGCAGCCAGACAACCAGACAGCCAGACATGTTGCATGATGGACTAGCTATAGGGCAGTGACAAGACAGACAACCCGTCCATATCGAACAGTTTGATATTTTCTTACCAGATGGTGTGGCTGAAATAACATTATGCTACTGGTACTACAGCAAATCTTTCATGCTGGAAGATTTTTTTCAGCGAAAGAAGATACGGAAAGTATCTTCTACTGACTGTGTCACACCTGTTTCTGTTTGGTCAAAGTGATTTTGCGCGCCACATTTCTACGTGAATTTTTCTTGACACGGCGGAGGAAGAAATTGTTATTATTTCTCTCACACTCACAGTCGCAGGACAATCGCGGCTCTTTGTGGGGAAGGGGCGAGAGTGACGACAACACGTACAGTAACGAGGCAGATGCTCCGCAGAGTACTTGCAGACTTTTGTTCTGACTTGTCGTGAGCCGCAAGATTACACATGTTATAAAGTTTTATTTTCCTAAAAGCAAAAACCGGCCAAAATCTGCTCACCAAACACAAAGAAATAGACTCTACTCGTTCGGAAAGCATATTTGAACAATAAGACTGAAACTGAAGAGAACGACAACAAATCAAGACTTCTGGGCAACGAAATTCGTAATGCGTATATCGAGTTGATTGATCGATAAGCCGGTTTGAATTTTCCGCCAGTCAAAGAACGTGTAGTCTTGTTTGTCAAACCACACACCAAATCAAAAGTTTGCAAGTAACCTGCAAGCAGATGTGCGACTCGTAACTTAACCTAATTTGGGCGAATCTTTCCTGCTTGACCACTTCTTGGTTTACTTTGCTAATGCGTTAGCCCAAGCTATAACTCTCTCTCTCTCTCTCTCTCTTCTCTCTCTCTCTCTCTCTCTCTCTCTCTCTCTCTGTATTTGGGATGGCATAATAATACACACATACAGGCACAGAGGCAAGGCATAGACACAGTGCAAATCTTTGACTTTGACTTTTCATCCGCTAGAGTGAGTTCGAGAGAAAGAGCAGAGTGTGGTCAACATCTCCGCTTGTCTTCGTTGCTCGCAGTCGAGAAGGCCAATGAAGTGTTTTTCATGACATTTTCAAATGTTCGCGTGCGTGTCTGCCTGTCTGCCTGTCTGTCTGTGTCTGACTGAGTGGCCTTTTCTTTACACTTTCGATTCGCAACGGTGACCGACTGCCCGGTCGATTGAGCTTATTCTAGCACCTTCACGATGCTGCTAGTAGTGAAATCCTTGTCTGCGGACCAGAGTTGTGTCCCGTGTTTTATGGGTGATCAAACATTGGCCACAAAAATAGAATCCTCTCTACTTTGAGGTGTTCAGTGTATGTTAAGTTTTGAAAGTGAAAACGGACTCCTCATCACACCATAAAACGCTGAAGCAGCAGAGTAAACGTAAAACTCTTGTGATTCGTGAAAACTGTGATTTTTATGAGCGTAGTTTAATCAGAAAAAAAATCGTTTAAAATATATAAAATAAAATGTGTAAAATATATATTTGCAAAAGTGAAGGGAGAGGAAGTTGTTTTTGAAACGTCCTGAACGTCTCTCAGCACCTCCTGTTTTTCGCAGTGAAATCTTCGCCGGTTTCTGGAATTACCACCTGATTGCCTTTGTCTGTCTAGACAATCTTTCCGGAAGAGGTATTTTGTTTCGGCGATCTTCACAGCAGGAGAGACATCCTTTGTCTGAAGAACTGACTGGTCAGTTGTTTCACAAGAGAAAGAGGAAAGGCGTTTCTTAATCTGCGCTGGTCTTTCGGTCTTGGTCAGTAACCATTTCTCGGTCGATCGCGTCGCGTCCAACGGCGGACAACAAACAGACAGACAGACAAGGCAGGAAGGCCGGCCTCGATTGCCCCGCTCGACCTATCATAAATCGGTGTTTGTCGAGTCGACCGACGAAAGTCCAGCCTCAATTCTCTCTCTCTCTTGGTCTCTTTCCTTCGCTCTCACTCACTCACTCGCTCGCTCTCACTCACTCACTCACTCACTCAGTGTGCTTCGCTTTCGCTTGTGCAGTGCAGCAGGACAGTCAGCGTTGAAGCGCACGAAGAAAAGCGCCCATAGAGCAGAAAGAAATTCGACCAGCGCTTTTCCCTTTTCCCTCTTCCATCTCGCTTGGACGACGACGACGGGAGCGCGAGCGCGCAAATTTTGTGGACACAATAATTTATCCCCACACTGCAGAATCATCGCTTGAGCGGTCATTTCTCTGTACGTGTTCATCACCATCATTTGCATTGGCGGGACATATTACGCGCCTCCGAAAAAGCCGTTGCTGTTTGTTGTGGTTTGGTTCCGATTCCTCTCTGGGAACGTGTTCGGGTGGTTTCGATTTCTCCCTGGGAACGTGTTCGGGTGGTTTTTTCTCCTTCCCGAGTCATCGTGTAGTGTTAAACGAACCGTGCGAATTTGGGTCGATTGTTTTTTTTTCGCCCTCTCTCAGGCTGCATTCACATCATTATCGTTCCTTGATTATTCCCTCAAGTGCACCTAAGCTGTGGGAAAATTATTTTATTCATCCTGTGTGCAGCGTGCACTGAATACACGGTCCAAAAATACGCTGTGGAAAGTAGATCGCGGCTACTTCGAGGCGCCCTTTTATCTACGCAGAATTTGGATTAAATTCGGAATATCATTACACGTTCTAAATACCATTGAGGCTGACTGAAGTCTATGGAATGCGTGTGGCAGGTTATCCTCCAACGGTGAGACACGTTAACTTTCAGTCTGTCTTGACGTGACGTGCCCTGTGAGAGAGAGGGACTTTGTTTGGACGCGGAATGTGCCGGCGTTTCCCTCTCGAAAAACACTATCCGAAATACGGTTACAATGGATAACGGCTACAAATACCGTTCCACATTGCGTGACAAAGCAGCTTGTAACTCTTTTTAATCCCTGAAGTAAAACAGTGACCAAACGGAGCACCATTTCTGACACCGATTCTATTGGGACTTAGAAGTTTTTCCAGAGTTCGCTTGAGAAGTCTGCAAATGGAGAAAATCGTGTCTATTAAAAGCATAGAGGTTAAAAAATGTTTGTAAGGTCAGTAAAGGACGAGTAAAGTGCCAATTGACCACCGGTCAGTTATTTATTAGCATCTTCCTCATAGTAAATCTAATCGTGATTCCATGCTAGCTCAGCGCTATGGACTTTGATGCAAGTGAGAAGGGCAACGGTTCAACTCCCGGATTAGTATTTTTTTCTTTTTTTCCCTATTTTTTTCCCTATTTTTTTCTCACCTCTAGAGGCCGGTTGGTCATGCCAAATGACACTAAATCATTTTATGATCAAGGAGGGAGCATTTAGGCAAGACCGACCATTTGGTTAACCAAGTGCGGCCCCGTCCATAATTGTAGCTGTTTTTGCATCCAATTTTGGGATGGACAAAAAGATAGATCACCAAATTGTAGCGTATTGTGGCACCCTTTCGAGAACAGTAGTAGATTTCAATTAGGGTTGGAATTAGTGCCATTTTTTCGCTAGGGAATTTGGGGTTGTATTGCATATTGTCGCGGTTATCGAAACTGTCGCAAAAACTCGCGCCTTTAAGAACGTGCGGACTCTTGGCTGTATATTTGGGATAAGAAGTCTGTCTGTCGACAGGCAGTTCGGTGGTTGTTCGGTTGTTCGGTGGGACTGCGTAAGAGCATGGTTATTATTTAATCGAGGGGAAATGTTTTGCGGGGCATTTAACGGTTTCGACTTTGAGGATTTATGGGCTGTAGCGTTAAGCCGATTTTTAGTGTGCGTTATTAACTTATTACTGGTGCACTCATACATAAAACTCCTTGCCACATTTATCTCCCTGCGATATATGTGCTCGGCTGTGAAGAAATTTATTTTCGGACTTCCGGATTTTCCTGATTTCCGCCAAGAGGTTGGCTTGATTAATTAATGCAGAATAAATAAATTCTTCCAAAGTTACATTTTATCCTGCAGATCGTTCAAATACTTAAACAGGTGAAAATCTTGCTGACTTTGCCTTACAGTTTGTTCGGCGCCAAACTGGTCACAAGACAAGGCAATCTTCTACGTAACATCGCACAATTTGGATAAAACTATCAGTCCTGTGTGCCGGCATCTGAAAATGTCTGAAAATCACCCGTGTGTGTAAAAGGAAGACGTATTTTGCTTTGTGTCTGCAAACGATATTTACCCTTCTCCTCAATCCCAAATCCGTCCTTGTCTATGTGAATACGAAGGTATATGTCCGTATATTTTATGTATAGGGAGACCTGCAATCTCCCTTGTGTCTCTTTCATCCCTCAAACGCGAGTCCTTCACAAGATCCGGTCACATTTCGGTGCATGTCTGTCTTGTTGTCTGGATTGATTGTCTGACTATCGACGGGCCTGCTTCTGGTTTCCGGACTTCCGCGAGTCCTCCACAACATTCGGTCACATTTCGGTGCATGTCTGTCTTGTTGTCTGGATTGATTGTTGTCTGGATTGATTGTCTATCTATCGACGTGCCTGCTTCTGGTTTCCGGACTAGGCCGGAGTTTTGTTCTCCCGTACGTATAATCTCTTGCGAATCCCTTGCCTCGTATACATGTCCTGGCTTGGATTCCTTGAGCTTAGGCCGCATTTCATCCCTCGAACGCAACCTCCGAGTTTTAATATTATTTTTTCTCGCCATGAGATCAGCGGACTTTGCGAGCGCCTTTCAACCCCGACCAACGGTTTAAACTTGGCTTTTGAACTCCGCCAGGATCAGGCCGGATTATGGAATGAATGACTGAAGAAGTGATAGTACTCGTACTGTCTAGTATGGCTCCTCATGTGACCGGGGAGCCATTTCACAGGGTCGATAGGGCAGGAGACCGTGAATGTAAATGTCTACACACGTGGCAAAAACTTTGGACTAACCGAGTTAAGCCATAAAGCTCGTGTCATGCATCTCACACTCAGACCGAGTTAAATGGCTTAACGCGATTAGCGCAACATTTTTGCCACGTGTGTGTGTCTACACACGTGGCAAAAACTTTGGACTAACCGAGTTAAGCCACATAGCTCGCGCAGTCCAGTCTTACACACAGACCGAGTTAAATGGCTTAACGCGGTTCACGCAACATATTTTTCCACGTGTGCTTGTCGGGATTTTTAAAGGACAGGGAACCTTATCTTTGGGGACATTTATTTTGATTATTTCTCGCTCACCCGGCGATGCATGCCATAAAGACTCGATCCAGTCAAATGAGCAGACAGAGACAGTATTAGTTGTCTGTGAATGTGATGTCGGGGGGTGTTGTCTGGGAGAGTTTTATCATAACCAACCGGACGGCGTGCGATTTGTGATTGCGTGACGCCTTTTAACCGTCTCTCTCCCGCACTGGTCACTTCACTTCACTCACTGCTGTTGCCGTTGTGTGTGTGTGTGTGTATTATTTTATTTTCAATGCCGCTTCTTTTTCCGCACTCACGCGCGAACGTGTGTCTCTTTTCTACGTTCGTTTTGTATTTTTTTTTGGCCTCTTTTTCAATCGAAGCAGTCAATTTTCTATAGGTTATTTCTCGCATTTGACTTTTGGCCGCTTGATTGATATGTCTTAATTTGTTGTTGTATGGCTTTTCAATGTATATATATATATATTTATATATGTGTGTCTTCTTCTTCTACACAGATTTCTCCCCCATTTCCGTTCGTGACGACAAGGACGAGTGAGATTGGGTGAATGCGGGAGGAAGGACGGAAGTGCAAGAAGTGTGCACGAGGATCTCTTTTCTTTGTGACGGGAACGGGAGATCCCGCCCTGGACGCCGATCGTCCCTCCATCCCGCGTGTCGAATGAAGGCGCATTTTCAGATTACTATTATTGAGGAATAATGATGCTGCATCTGCTGAAATGGCGCTGGCGCTGGAGGTGCCGGCTGCTTCAGGCCTTTCTCGTGGCCTTTCTCTCAGGTTCGTCAATGTGTGAATTGACCATTCCAGCTGCTCGTACGTATAATTAAATAAGAACTTACTTAGAATTAAGAATTAGAATTTTTGTAGGGGAAGAAAGGGTGTAGACGAAAACTTGCAGTCTCCTGTAATGGTTTCAATTTGGCTGATTGCTTGATTATACGACTACATTATATGTTGGTTCCCACTTAACTGATTGCTTGATTGTATGACTACATAGCATGTTGGTCCTCTCAGTTGTTGAATTTTGACTAACGCTAATAAAATAGAAGACAAAAATGAATTCTTTATAATTATTTTTTAATTTACTAAAAAAACTAAAAGAACTACTTAGAGACTGACACTTCACGAATTTTAGTTTGTTCCGTTTCTAATTGATTTGTTTTCATTGGCAGGATGCTTTGCTGTGAGTCCTGCGTCTTTCCGTTTCCTCCAGCCCGCCTACAACGTCAGCATTCCCGAGAGCCCCGACGGGAAGGCCTACGCCGTGCCGCACATCTCCGCGGACCGGCTGGGGGTCCCCGTCTCGGATCCCGCCTCGGAGGTCCGTTACCGCATCCTCAGCGGGGACCACCGGAAAATATTTCGTCCCACGCCGCGACTGGTCGGCGACTTCGCCTTCCTTAACCTCCGGACCAAAACCAACGCCGGGAACCGGCTCAATCGCGAGCTCGACAGCTCCTACGACTTGGTCGTGGAGGCGACGGTTAAAGGCCATCAGGAGTTGATCGCCACCGCCACCGTCCATGTTGACGTGCTGGACCGGAATGACCTTAAGCCTTTGTTCTACCCGACGCGTTATAGCGTGGAGATTGACGAGGATGTGGCGGTGCACGCACCGATCCTCACCGTCACGGCCACCGACGCGGATATCGGACTCAATGGGGATATTTATTATACGCTCCAGGGGAAGTCGGAGTATTTTTCGATCCACCCGAAAAATGGTAAGAAAGATTAATCTGTGATTTGCTAGTAGAAAAAAGGCAAAAGTCTGACTGACCCTTCGGCTAGATTGCAGTGACAAACTGTGTGATTGGGTCATTGATTGATTGATTTTGACTGAGAGGGTAGGTCATTGATTGGTTGATTTTGACTGAGAGGTTGGGTTATTGATTGATTGATTTTCACTGTGAGGTTCGGTCATTGATTGGTTGATTTTGACTGAGAGGTTGGGTTATTGATTGATTGATTTTGACTGACAGGTTGGGTCATTGATTGATTGATTTTGACTGGGTGGTTGGGTCATTGATTGGTTGATTTTTACAATGTGGTTGGCTTGTTCGGTTCCAGTTGGGACAATTTTTATGTAAAGATTTCTGTAAGTTCTGTTTTATTTGAAGCAATTTGTATTTTTTTTTCAGGAATGATATCCGCAATAAAACGTCCAAACGTCGACGTGCAGAAAGACTTCGAGCTCACCGTGATTGCGCAGGATCGCGGCGTGCGGACCAAGAAAGGCTACTTCGATAATAAAGACACCCAACTCTCCACCGCTCAGGTTTCCATCCTG
>LRSR01007724.1:0-15141 GCA_001579985.1 Hypsibius dujardini
GTAATCGCCTGACGAAGATCGAAGGCCTGGACACGTTGGTGAACCTGGTGGAGCTTTACCTGAGCGACAACGGCTTCATTAAGATTGAGGGCCTGGAACATAATGCATGTTGCGATAAATTGCCCCAGTCAACAGTTTTGGCCAGGTTCGCTCATGCTTCGTGTTTGTTTGTCTGTTTTAGTTAGCTCTGCAGACTCTGGATCTCGCGTCCAACCGCATCACCAAGCTGGAAAATGTCAATCACCTGAAAGGCCTGGAGGAATTTTGGGTACGCCCTTCTGCTCGGGTATAGGGATGGCAGAACTTGACTGCGCCAACAACTAAACTTAAAAAAATTTAAAGTTTACTTATTAAAAGAAGTAAATTATAGCTCTTTTTTAACTTTAACTATAAACTATACTAGAAACTATAAAAATCCGAATTCCAAGTCAACATCGCCGGGATCTCCCAAAACAAGTCGGCATATCGCGGAAAAGAGTTCGAGCCATCAGGGTGGTCTGAGTTTGAGCCATCAGGGTGGTCTGAGTTTGAGCCATCAGGATGGTCTGAGTTTGAGCCACCCTTGGCTGGAACTTGCCACTGCTAAACAAGTTCAATCAATCGATCAATTGAGGACAAGCTGCATGGTCAAATGTGGTCAATAATGCGCGCGGTGACTTAATTCGGCTCGAACTCAGACCACTCTTTTTGGTTTGAAGTCTGCCACCCAAAATTGTGGCCATGTGTGTAACTGAATTTTGAATAGCCTTCGCGTTGCAGACTTTTCTGAAGCCGTTTTATTCGTCTCACTGTTTGCCCCTCATTTTTCCTGTGTAGTTCAACAACAACGGCATCGACAAGTGGGAAGATGTGAACCACCTGGCCGAATTGCCGAAATTGAAGACCGTCTACCTGGAACACAACCCCATCCAGGCAGAGACGACCTACCGACGGAAGCTGATGCTGGCTCTGCCGCAGGTTCAACAGATCGATGCAACTTTATGTCGTGTCGCTGAAGTTCACTCGGTTTTGTCGGCTTAATGTCTGGACGTTCCGCTTCGGCATCTTCATTTTGGATCAGATCTTCGGCGTTATTTCACCTAGTCGGTGGATTTAACCGATCTTTTTGTTTCCTAATCATTGTCTAATTTAACAGTCGGGGTGGGGAGCGCTTTTTTAGTTTGATTTGCCATACGTGAACGTGATTTCGCTATACATCATCACCCTGGAACAGGCAGAACCACGCGTCATCACTGCCGGGCGCCACGGCACGTTCACACGTCCGGGGAATGGGCTCGTGGGACTCGTATAAGGAGGGTGCGTCCAGAATAATCATCGCGAACCCGATTACAGAGGCAGCAGCGAAAATCCACAGGAAGAGCCTGTCTAGCACGAGCGCCACGTATTTCCAGTCTTGAGTGATCTGGAGATACAAGAAAGGGAGCAACAATTCAGGACCTCAGGCAAGGAGATAGGCAAACAGACAGACAGGCAGACACACAGACATACAGACAGACAGACGGACAGGAAAACAGGCAGACAGACAGCTAGCTAACTAGTTACGCAGACAGAGAAGCAGGCTGGCAGACAGACAGGCCGACTAACAGACAAATAGTTAGGCAGATAAACAGGCAGACAAATAGACAGATGCAGACAGCGCGACATAGAGACAGTCAAACAGATAAATTAGGAATAGCAATTCAGAACCTCAGTTGGTGGTTGGTAGCCTACACATGACAGACAAACATCGCGCCAGGGCGTCAGTCAGAGCGATAGATAAGCAGACAGACAAGGAAGAGCAATTCGGGACCTCAATTGCTGGTTGTTAACCTACAGATTACTTACAGTCCTTATGTTGGCGGCCTCTTTAAAATGGTCGGCGATGAAGTTGATCCCGTCAACGACTTTTCTGATGTCGGTCCGTCTGAAAACTTGATACCGACGCTCTTCAAAATCGAGAACATCAGGACGTGTCGTCGTCGTCGTTGTCAGCAGGGGTCTCCGATCGGCTGCTCTACTGCGAGTCCTAAATTGCTGCAGTTCGATTTGATTTTGATTGACTTTATGGTAATATAGGCCGCCTTTGTTGCGGTGAGACGGAGAGGAGGAGGAATACTGGCGTGGTCGTTCGACAAACAGGAGTTTCGGTAGAAGCTTGATGAAGACTAGGCGAACCCACGGCCGCATGCGATGAGTTGCTGGACTTCGGAACTGCAAATAAATTCGATACGAGAGCGTGGAATGATGAAATTTGGTCGGTAATGCCGATTCAAAGCCTACATGGACATTCAAGATCACTATCGTAGCCACAATGGAGAGAGTGACCATAACCATTGTGAATAGGAGATATTTTCCGATTAGAGGTATCTGCGAAATAGCAGACATATTTCGCAACCGCTACCCTATCTGCCTGCCTGCCTGTCTGTCTGTCTGTCTGTCTGTCTGTCTGTCTGTCTGTCTGTCTGTCTGTCTGCTTGCTTGTGTTTTGGTGGATGTATCTTTTAGTAGAATTCTCTTCATCCGCTGAAATTGCTAAGATTTCGTACTGTAATAGAAGTTGGTGGAATGATCTGCAATAGAAGAAAAAAACGTTATTGTATATTGACTGTTTTGTTTTCAGTGCTGTTGTTTACATCGGTTGCTCACCTTTACGAGTAACAAGAAAAACACGGTCAGGGATAGCAAAATTGATATACACAAGGTGACCTTTTCGCCACTGTCCGAGGGAAGGTAGAAGACGAACACAGTCAGGAAAGAGATAGCGACGCATGGGCTAATAAGATTCACTGAGGAAACCAAAAAAGTTTCAGACATCCTGTTTTATTCCGTGTCATTTGCATAATTTACCGGTGTAAAAAAGAGTTTTCCGTCGGACCTTGAGGGTGAAGGTAATGTCGAGATACGGTTCTCGACAGCAGGGGTAGAAATTTGTATGCCGCTGTGCTGTGGCCTGTAGAGGTCGTGGCAGTCTAATTACACACTGCATGGAATGATACAATTCAGTCATTGTTTTTTTTTACCTCAAGCACATCCCATTCTATGCTTGGTTTATACCTAAAGTGATTGTGCAAATTGACTAATAATTCCCAGCGCAACTGTGCATTTTACTTTCCACGTACTCAGACAGGTCCATCCCGATTTCAATCGTCTTATCGTCTTTCACGTAGCCGCGTAGCGGAATCAAATTGACAATTGATCCGTCAAACGTCCAGCTCCCGAACTACAAACAAATCAGATGCCACTTGATTGCTTCTAAGATCCGTTGGAAATTTCATTCGTGAAATGTTGACAGTCACCTTCATATCACATTTTTGAATGTCGTAGGGAAAGTATTGGACATCGATCTGCAATATGAAGGATATGTCGGTCATAAAAGCGCACTTGTCACGGCCAAGACGCTCGGCCATCAATCAAGTAGGTTCTGCCGTTGAGGATGAGTATCCAGAAGAAAGCCGATTCTCACGATTAGAGCTCTGCGCGGTTAGGAAAAAATTGAGCCGCGACCCGCACCGCACCGCGGGCAACCCTTAACCCGTTAACGTCTAATGGCGTACAAATGTCGACAGAGCGACCTTTGATTTTTCATTCGCAGAGCGTTCGATCGATTTTGGCAAACTCAAGTGGCAAACTTTTTGAGATTTCAGCTGTTGTTTCAAAATTAGAGATCATTAGTTTTACGTTTGTTGAATGTCCGACAAAAAATGGTCAAAGTCGGGCTGTTTTGTCTATTTTTGGGTCGCTGAGGTCGCCGACTGCCAACAAAATGCTAAACTTGATAAAAATACGAACTCTTTCGTGTTTATCAAATTGATTTTAGCTTGCCAATTTAAAAAAAAAGTTTGTTTGGATCAGATGAATGACCAGGTTGTGACTAATGGTAAAACAAAGTCACCAAAATTTGCGCTGAAAAACGATCAAAATTAATTCCTGTGAAAATTGATGCTTGAATAATTGATTGCATGCTCAAATAAAGCGCCAATTCCCATCTGACACACTTTTCAGCGAAAAATTTATTCCAATCTCCACAATGGACAGTGGTTAAGCAAAAAAGCGGAATTTCAGCCAAATCATCCAACAAAATTAAAAATCACATTTTCCCCTTATTGAGTGAAACTATTCCAGGGAAAAATACATTTGGTATTCCAATCAAGTCGGATCTGGTAGTGGATGTTAACGGGTTAAAACCGCACCACCAATTTTAGAACTTTCTAAAATTTATCACGATTGTTTAACTTTCACAACAGAAACGTCCGATTGTTCCGCAATTTCGTTGGAGAACATTTTAAGATTATTCAAAACGAATTCGTCAAATGCATCCAAGGGTGCGTCTCAAATTCGTAACTGTACCATAACGAACCATAACTGTACCGTACCGTTTCACCGGTTCGGATTTGAGACACTCAATGTTTCGAACGGTATTTCGAACGGTGATAGTACGATACGGTTTCAAAAAAGATTCGTTTTGGACTAGTTCGGTACGGTTCAGTGGAGCGGTTCGGTATAACGGCGTCTCAGATTTCTGCGGTTCGCGTTTCACATCGTTTTTAAAATTAGTGTCCAATCAATCAACCAATCAACCGGAGCAACGCATCAGCTGATTAGTGTCAATCCACCAATCAATCAACCAATCAACCGGAGCAACGTATCAGCTGATTAGTGTCAATCCACTAATCAAGCGACCAATTGACTGGACCGACTTCAGGGAGATCTGGTTTGTTTTCTCCCCTACAGTGCGAGGCTTCGGAAATTTTAGAGAGCTAACTTCTTTCATGAAATAGCAGAGGATTAGTTCAGTCACCCTATTTAGTTGCGTCTCCAGTCCATTGTGCAATTGATCATGTTTTCGGGCAGGAATTCACCGCTTTCGGGAAATGGATGTTTTAGCACACAATCAAGAACAAACGAATCAACTCGTCGAAAAACATCTCATCGCGAATGATTAATTTCGACGCCTTTGTTCATTTGTTTTCTTAAAGCAAGCGTAAACATTGTTATAACTACATTTATCTTCGCGAACAATTTAAACTAAAAATTTTGGAGGAAGCAATCGACTGTCGGGGTTGATCAACGAGATACCCCAAAAACCACCTCCCATAGGTGGTTACGGAGATACAGCCAGAAACAAAGGAAAAGTGACGTAACGCAAAACGAATTTAGTTCGAACCGTAATAATTTGAGACACGGGTAAGATTCGAGTTATGGTTATGGCAAAACCGCGGTATGGTACGGTACGATACGAATTTGAGACAGAAAAGGTTTCGAACCATACCGGTGTCTCACATCTTTTTGGTTCGGAAAACCGTATCTCGAGGTACGGTTTGCCAAAACGGCAAATCTGAGACACCGTTACGGTTACGTTACGGGTTTTGATACAGATTTGAGACGCACCCCAAGTAGCAGAATTTCTCCAGGACTGTGCACTGGGAAATGTGCGACACATCACCAAAAACGAAGCACAGGAATATTTTGGTTCGAAATCGGAACATCAGCCGGATTGAAATGCTGTTCCATTTTAAATTCTATACACCGCATAGAGGCGCTTTTCAATACGTAAACAAACCAGCTGGCTCTATTGCGCCGGCCTCTGTGAGATAGTGGAGAATTGGTTGATTGATTGCAAAGCCTATTTATGGTATCAGAGAAGCGGCAAGTGCCGTTTGCGGTGGATTTGAAAAGTTAAACCGCAATCGCGAAGATGGAAACCGCGGCCGGCACTACAGCCCGGGAACATGCCCGAACCGCACCGCCGGCTCTTGCGGGCTCCGGTGCGGTTTGCAGGGCTCTACTCACCATGCAGGAGCTCTTGTATATGCAAGCTGGCTCCCAGACCACGTGACCCGTCCAGTTGATTCTGGCTGTGTAAAGGCTGGTAATCTGATAGTTCCCGTCGGCACTGAATGAAATCAAATTGAAATTTCACTCACAGATTCACAAAACTGCGTGAGTGGAAAAGTGAATGGATTGAATCAGTTCACTCGCTTTGGCTGTGCTCAGTAGCGCGCCGAGGGGGGGGGGTGTTTTGTTGATCTAAAACCCCTCTCGAAAGTAAAAAAAGTGCCCCAAGAGTCCCCCATTAGAGAAAAGCACTATGGTTGAGAATTTTCATGCAATACTCCCGCCTTATGTTCTATCGGAAATATTTCGGATACCATAAAAAGCACCCCCCTTAAACCAAATCTCGGCGCGCCACTGGCTGTGCTATGAATATACTACCGACATCCAGTATACTCCCAATGCTGCGCAAGTTTTGATTTGGCATAAACGCTGCGCACGACAGGGCAAACAGGGCGAAATCATAACGTATATCAATCAAAATAGCCACAAGGTTTCTTTTTTGCTTTCCATTTGTGAAAAATTGCATTTTTAATTTTTTCGTTAAAATCATTGTAACATATATTTCTGTCCGATTTATTGCTGATTTTTCGAATCCAAAACATCAACAAACAATGAGGGAAAAATGTGCGAACGCGGCATTTAAACTATTTCCGAACTTGCGCGGGATTGGGAGTTTTCCCTCGTACCATATGCTCGCGATCTCAAGGGACACTTTTCTGTCCTACCCGTAAATTTTAACCAACCCGGGCAGTGCCTATTCAGTTCTGTTCACCAAATTACTACTGTAGGGAGAAATTACGGAAAAGCACGACTGTTCAATCAATCAATCGAGCACAACGAGTAAGCTGTACGAAATGAGCCAATCAGAGAAGAGTGAATCAGATTGAACGTTCAATCGAGTGCAGGGTCATACCGAGGGAGGCGGGGCTTAGCTGTCCCTTGAGTTCGCGAGCATACGGTGCGCCCATTTCTTTGCATATGCAAATTGAAATTTTTCAATTGCCATGGACGTGCTTACTTGTTGTAGAGCACAATATCGGGTAGCCAGATTGAATCAGCCGGTACGTCGATGTGCGTGATGCCGCCGTAATCATCCGGCCACCATTGGAGTTTATAGTCGTTCCATGACTAAATTTATCGGGGCAGTAAAACAGTTAGAACAATTCATTTGCAAAGCAATTATTATTCCGTTATTGATCGAATGTCCGATTGTCGACCGTCTTTCCAGGTCAACTTTCGCTTACCTGTCGCACCATCATGCGAGTCGTGATGACTTGGTTCACTTCGTCCTGAAAAGTCAACAAGCACACATGCTCATTGGAAGAGTACGCTAGAGTAAACGACAGAATTTAATCTAATGGAGGGTCCCGGAAAGGGGCAAAAGGGGGCGGGGCTGGGATAATTATTGAATCAACCAATCAGCAATCAACCAATCAACCAACCAACCAATCAACTCCACTCCGATTCCTGCGGAGCTCCTCTGGTTGATTGGTTGATTGTTCAAGTATTACCCCTGCCCCGCCCCTTTTGCCCCTTTCCGGGACCCTCCATCAGATTAAATTCTGTTGCTTACTATAAAGGGGACACTGGTTAAGAGGCAAGTGGATGAGTGGAGACTTTGAAATCAAAACTGATTATTAACGATTTTTTCCCCCAAAAAATTCCAATTTGTTTTCTAAACGAAACGAACAAAAACTTAAAGTTGAACGTTAAAATTTTGCAAACCACAATTTTATAATTTTCCAAAAGTTTTGCTTTGTTTTTCTTTTATGAAAAATTAAGCTTCATCAAAATGAACATCAGCGATTTTTTTGGCCAAAAAATCGTTAAAAATCAACGAAAAAAGGGCACAAAATGAAAGGTTGATTTTGTTTTTTGAAAATTAAACTTTTTTTAAAGTTGACTTTGTTTTTTGAAAATTTAACTTTTTATCGACAGACTACGTTAACGAGGGGTTTTTAAATACGCGCCATTTCAACAAAGTCTTTTACCACGCCAATCAGCTGCAGGAAGCGTAGTCCGAGTGATACGTTCAGGATTCCGGTGTTGTGGAACACCGGACGGACCAGCTTGTTATGCTCCTGCATCAAGTCCGAATACAACCGCTCGGCATGGGAGCTCGCACTGGTATATCCAGCCAGACAGATCCAGGTCAGGGCGAGCCGACCGACGGCCATCGACGTCGGAGACCTCACAACTTCACACATTTCACAAATCCGGAAGTGCGCCGAGACATCCGCACGAGAGCGCTCTCGGAATCGAACAGCAAATGTGTCAAGAATCGCCACTTCAGATCATAAATATATATATAAATATATAAATAAATTTGTAAGTATATATACGCAACCGGAAGTAAAATCAGGACCTTGTCGAGTGATGTGGTCGTCGAGTGCCGACAGGCACTTTGCCATGGTGAAATAATAATAATAAATAAGAGAAGGGTGATCGGGTTGCTCTTATGAGTTGTGTGTGTGGCACTGACGAGAAGAAGGATACCAGATCTGTAGGGGCATCCATAAACAAACTTCAATCAAGAACAGTTGAGAAGTGCAACTGCGATGAACCATGACGAGCCGCGAGCCGCACCCGCGCGCACCCGCGCGCACCCGCGCGCACAGACCAGTGTCAGTCATCGGGCGAACTCTCTTCTCCCTCGCCCTCAACTGGGGATGAGTGTACACACGTGGCAAAAACTGTGCGCTAACCGAGTAAAGCCATTATACTCGTTGCATGGCTGTTGTACACAGCCGTCGAGTTAAAGTGCTTAATTCGGTTAGTGCAAGGTTCTTTGCCACGTGTGTATACTAGTGTCTGTGTGCGTGTCTGTCTGTGTCTGTGTGTCTGTGTGTGTCTGTGTGTGTGTGTGTGCTGTGGATTGATTTAATAAACGATTGAGGAGCGTGTTATCCGGCCCCCGGCATCGATTTCATTAGTTTTTTTTTCTTCGACCGACCCCTCGTCAGTTAATCACAGCTCGGGGACCAATTTGTGGGCTATGTGGATGGTGATGAGAGGGAGCGGGAGTAAGCTCACAAGACTGCATGAAGAATGAGTTTCACTCGGTTCGCTCGGGGAGCCTGTAAAAATAGATGCAATTAAAGCATGGTGAAAGACTCGACGGATACGCCGAGGGTTTATCCGCGTAATAATTGCTTGATGAAGACGTGATGGTGTGAATGCTGCTCGGGAAGAGTTGCAACGTGGTATATGGTAATGGACCAATGGTGACGGCTAAAAGCACTAACTTGGGAAGATATTCAACGGTCGAATTCAGAACCGTTCCAAAATATTTTTTTATTTAGACTTAATTTAGTAATGAATACAAACATTTATTTCGCCGGTCAAGCTAAATGAACTTTTTTTCGGGGAAATTTCAAAGATGGCATTTGTCTGAGTAGAATTGCTGCTGCGTACCGTCAATTGATTGTTGATTGGCGTATTGTTTGTTATAGTGGTTTGGCTGGTCATTGATTGATTGATTACGTTCCTGAGCATCGTCATTTAATTGATTCAAGAACCAACTGAATGATCAAAGCACAAGCAATACGCCAATCAACAATCAATTGAGGGTACACAGCAGCAAGTCTATTGAGATAATTGCCAACTTTGAAATTTCACCAAAAAAAAAATTCATTCAGCTTGACCAGCGAAATAAATTTTTATATTCATTACTAAATTAGGTGTAAAGAAAAAAAAATATTTTGGAACGGTTCTGAATTCGACCGTTGAATATCTTCCCAAGTACGAGCACTACACTGTATATGCAGAGGGTCCACCAGCAAAGTGCAGACAGTTTCTTTAAAACAACGACAAAAAAATCCCGAGTATCCCGACCACTTATTTTTCAACTTTAAAATGAGGAAATAATTTAACTTTGCTGAAATCGAGTTTGAAAAAAATCTGATACTTTCCCGGGGAAAACTATTGTAGCGAAGCGATTCTAAGGCGCAGCTGTAACCACGCCCCTGGGCTGTCTGCTCACCACGCCCTCTGAATTGCCTTAAAATTATTATTCCAAATATTTACCGTTAATAATCTATCGTTTCTGTTAAAATGCCCGAGAATTTTTTTACTGAAAACAGAAATACAATTTTGGGGCGCTGGTCTTTGCCTGATGGATTGTCTCAGCGAGAATTTGCCCGAGCGGAGAAAATCGGAGAGGCTACCCTCCGCCGGTGGCTAACGTAAGAGCCTGCTTTTTCGGTTGATTGATATCTTGCACGCTCTGGGAATGGACGGAGTTTTATTCATCGTTCTGCCGAATTCATTTACTGGCGCCGGTTTTGTGTCAGAGGATATTCTTGTCGAAGGTATGGATGGTGTCAAGGATAATTCTGAACTTTATCAGAGGACAAGAGCGAGCCTATCTTTTGTAACTAAAAAATTAACTAAATTTGTTTTGCGAAATTATTGCGAAATCATGATAAAAAATCGGCATATCTCAAACTGTCCGCACTTTCCTGGCGGACCCTCTGTAGTAAGGGCTGTTGGCCTGACTGTCGGATCGTAAGCGATTGATCGACATCAGGAATGGTGAATGCCGGCAGTCTGGATGGAATGTCTGCACACATTTTCTCTTCGATTTGGGATGTTGTGCCATTTGTGGAGGCGTGCGTTGCATGCATGATTACGTGCCCGTAATGCCAACCGAACATGTCCGGCCGTTGTAATGATCGAAATCTGCCATTGACGTAAAGGTTGTCTAATACGGAATTCAAACAGATAAACAGTATACTTATTTGGTAAAATAAAATAAAATAAAATAAAATAAAATAAAATAAAATAAAATAAAATAAAATAAAATAAAATAAAATAAAATAAAATAAAATAAAATAAAATAATCATAATTAATAATATTATTGGGAAAATTCAACAGAAACCAACAGGGAGTAAACATTTTCCGACCAAGAAGTATATTTTGTTTATGTTAAGTATAAAATGGGCGCAGGGCTGGGTGCGGCAACCAGAAAATGGGATTGGCGCGCAGGACAAGCTAAATTAAGTGCCAGCTGATGGGAAATTGGCAGGGGCATTGCCATAAAGCAGATGCTTCGGAAAAAGCGACACACAGCAAAACAAACTGACAAACGGAAGAGAGGAAGAAGTTAGGCAGCAAAACGACGCCGACGTCGCACGTAATTGCTGATGCCGCTGGTTTTGGCGCCGCCCATCATGAAAGCGTTGTTCTGCAGCAACATCTCAAAGAGCCGTTCCGCCGTTTTGTTCGCGACACTTTCCAGTTCAACCTCGGACAGGGAGAAGTCCCAGCTTTCTGCATCGTCGGAGGGCGCCACGTCCGTCGAATTACTTCCGCTGAAGTTGGAATTGGATGACACGCGGCTTTGACCGAACGGTGAAGACATCCCAGCTCCCGCGGAGACAGACTCCTCCGCAGACTCCTCCAAGGACTCTACGGAGTCGTCATCGTAATTCTTCGTTGTCGTAGAGACACCTCGTCCGTTCACACGCTGGACAGAGGTGCTTTTTTTCTGCCCTCGCTCATGATCAGCGCAGATGAGCGAGAGAAGAGCGAGACAACTACAGACTATCCAGAGAGATTTCAACATTGTGAATGAAAAGGTCCCCGAAATATGGATAAAAAATAAATTACGCAATTAATGGGCAACTGAAAAACATTTTGGGCTTTTGCCCGGTTGGGATTGCGGACGCTTTTTATACGATACTGTATTTCCTTGATAGATAGGGACAGCGCACGAGCTGTGGGACGTTAAATTGGTCTCCCCTCTTCCCTCCTACTCGTTAGCGGGTGTGCCCTGCCTGTACCTCGCGTATCATACAGCCGCACTGTGCGCTCTGTGCAACTGCCCCGTTCGACGACAAAAATAATAACAGTGCGGGCATGTGCAAATTATCAGGCTGAACGGAGGCGAAGAATCCACATGGATTTTCTGCAGTTCACGGTAATTTGAGATGCCGCAGATGAAGAAATGAAAAGATCTGGCTGGGATTGCAGTTTCATTACAATTTCAGAAAGTACTCGCATTGAATATTGTTGGCATAAGTTCTTCTGCAAATAAAGTGCGCACAAAGTGCAAATAAAGTGCGCACAACCAGAAGTTCATTTTTGCGGCGAACCGTTTCACCCTTTTGTTCTGGCCCGAAATCCCCTTTTGGATTAGCTTGCAAGTGGATGATTTATCTGGCGCCTTCACGCGAGACTGTGTCAATGGAAACGCGGCAATTTGTATAAATGAAAACGTTTTCAAGGTCGGGGAAGGGTGAAATGGCGCGATATCCGCCTGGCCCTTAAACGCGATTTAATTAATTAATTAATATATTATTATAATATAATATAATTAATTTATAAACATCTGTCAGGTGGAATGTACCGTGGAATGCAAAAAGTAAGCGGAATGCATTCGACCGCCAGTACTTCTGAATGCGCAGATGAGGACGTACGACCACGTTCAACTTAAGAAAATCTACAAATTCATCAAGAAATCCATAAAATATTGATAAGGAGAAACAGTTTCTTGCAATAAGACGATGGATTGAAGATAGAAAGACAGTGAAGCACCGATTGGAGAGTCGTTGATCAGCCATGGTCAAGGTCGACGAAACGTTAGCGCCTTCACATGATAGACGATCATTCCTTGAGTTGGGTGGCCGGCCTGTACGATAGCTTGATGCATGTGCCGGACGCCTCATTTACATCGTCCCAACTTTTCAAAAATTAATTTCACGCAGAAGGAAATTCTTGCTTAAAAAGTATTTTCTATCTGATAGCCAGACATCTCAGTCATCCTTTTCACTCATTTCGGTCAAGCTTTGAGGATGTTTCGACAGTGTTCCAGACCAAACTTTTTCCACTCCCGTTTTGCGATCGCTTCCAGTTCGGCCATCTTCTGGATTTTTTGGGAAGACGACAAAAAGTGGTATTACTCTAAAATGCGTCCCCTTATTTCAGAACTGATTTCGCGCACCATTTTCAATTCGAAAAACGCCAACTGACAAAATCGTTTTCTAAAAAAGTTAAAATGACCATTCATCCCAACGTCATTTTCTCCTTCGGGGCAAAGCGTTAGAATAAACTGAATTTAGTTAAATTAAATTAAATTGAAAAAGTACTCAAAACTACTTAGCTAAAAGTAGAAGTAGTTATTCCTGTTGAAGAAAATTTATGACCACAAGGTTACATCGAATAAAAGTCCTATACCGGTAACAGACAATCTCATATATGATATATACCTAGCTTGCTTTAACTCTTTCCACGCTACTTAACAATAATGGCGAAACGATCATATATGTCACAGTTACCGAGTCTCAATAATTTGGTGCCGATTTTTAGACCCACCCGTATATTATGCCTGCCCACACTGTGCTACCATGCAGTCATAATATACGGGGGTCATTAAAAACTGACACCAAGTGGTCGAGACCCACCCGTATATTATGCCTGCCCACACTGTGCTACCCTGCAGTCATAATATACGGGGTCATTAAAAACCGGCACCAAGTGGTCGAGACTCTACAGTTACTGTAGAAGAGAATCCCTCCGGCGGTTCAAGCATTTTTTGTCATTCTACAAGATTATGATTGTTCTTGTCGTTTTCATATTCACGCTGATACGCTGTTTTATGGGATTAACGTACCAGAGTACGGTACAAAGAGCTAATATAACTTAAAAGATCATCGCATCCGCGTTGACGCATTTTTGTAAACTGATGGTTGACGATCTAGCCAGGAACTCATTAAGACTCGATTAGGCATGAAAGAAACAAGATCACTCGGGTCCTTCATCCACCACGGCCAGCCGTTGAGTTCCAAATTTCGCTTGTTTTGAGACCTGAAATCATAAACGAATGTTCTAACACATTCGGCCAGCGCAATCCCACGTCTCTAGCCACGCCCATTCCGTGTACCTAATTGCACATTTTATAACCAACAGCAAGGTCCCGCATGTGGCGAGAAGAACGACGGGGATGACATACTTCAGCGAATTCAGTCCTTCATACAAAATATAAATATATAAATGGATAACACATAAAATAAGCGACAGAATTTAATCTATCGGGGGGTCCCGGAAATGAGCAAAAGGGGCGGGGCCAAGGTAATAATTGGACAATCAACCAATCAACTCCGCTTCGATTGCTCCGGAGTTCCGCTGGTTGATTGGTTGATTGTCCAAATTTTTTTCTAATTTAGTTCAATACTAATTATGAATTAAAAAATTTATTTCATTGGCGAATCTCCAAGAATTATTTTAAGAAATTTCAAAGTTAGGAAAACACCATTCCGTTTTGCTTGATTTTCACTCTAAAAATGGCGATTCTTCGAAATGCACGAAATTTGATTATTTTAACACTGTCCTATTCCAAATTTCATTTTAAATCGATAGGCGTCAAGCAAATATTTTTCGGATATGAGGGGGCGGAGCTATGGACAGTTTCCAAAAAGGACCCAAAATTCCAGTGAAGCTTTCCAGAGTTGGCACGTAGCTCCGCCCCCTGATGTTCGAAAAATATTTTGATAATGCCCATGGATTCCAAATTAAATTTGAGATGAAGCAGCATCAAAATAATTATCTTTATTGCATTTTGATAAATGGCCATTTTTACAGTGAAGATCAAGCAAAATGAAATATTCCAATGTTTTCGTAGCTTTGAAATTTCCTAAAAAAAGTTTCTCGGTGACTCGCCGATGAAATAAATTTTTAAACCATCATTAATGTCGAAATAATTTAGAAAACAAATTATTGACTTCTTGAAATCCATCTTTGAAAATCGCCCCAATTCAGTTTGTAGTATTACACACGTGGCAAAAACCTTGCGCTAACCGAATTAAGCACTTCAACTCGACGGCTGTGTACAACAGCCAATCGACGAGTGTAATGGCTTAACTCAGTGCAAGATTTTTGTCAGGTGAGTAGTAACGCTTCCAACGAACTGCGGGAAAAGGAACGTTGCATACCCGCAACGCGACATTTATCAGCGTCACCATCTTCGCATCCAGGAGAACTGGACGGAGGCCACTTCAGACTCGGCCAGTCCTCGAGGCTCCGTATGACGTTCAGTTCATCGGCCGCATTCGCGGGTTGTAGTAAGAACGGCTGT
Source organism: Hypsibius dujardini (assembly GCA_001579985.1). Taxonomy (NCBI): domain Eukaryota; kingdom Metazoa; phylum Tardigrada; class Eutardigrada; order Parachela; family Hypsibiidae; genus Hypsibius; species Hypsibius dujardini. The sequence goes on from LRSR01007724.1 coordinate 14,889, forward strand.
CGAAAATAGATTACAGCAAATTATGTAGAGGAAGTTTTATCAACAATTTATGCCAGGAAAGGACTAACAAGGAAAGGACTAACAAGGGAAGGACTAACAAGGAAAGCACTAACAAGGAAAGGACTAACAAGGGAAGGACTGACAAGGAAAGGACTAACAAGGAGAGGACTAACAAGGAAAGGACTAACAAGGGAAGGACTAACAAGGAAAGGACTAACAAGGAAAGGACTAACAAGGGAATGACTAACAAGGG
>LRSR01007727.1:0-18956 GCA_001579985.1 Hypsibius dujardini
TACGCTCGAAATTTCGATCAAGAAATTCGTAAGTTTGCACGACTTGAACTATTTTGAGCAACTTACTGTCGAATCACTAATCTCATCACCGAAAAAAAGCTGCCGTAATATTTTTCAAGCGTTCCGTGATTGGTGTTGTCGTTCAGCGCTCATTGTGCTTACCGTGGGAAGCCAAAGTACTCGAGCCGGACCAGTCTCCGGACCAAAAAATAATAAGTAGTATAAATATATTCCTGTGTGGGATTAAGTAACGGACGGTCTGCTGGGTTGCCTGTCGAAATTAAAAATAACGCCAAGCGGCAAGCAACTACACGGATAAGATCTTAAAATAAACCGGGACCGAATAACAAGTTCCAGCGTCGCGCGTCGCTAAAATGTGGCGACTGATGGTGGCGTAATAATACAGAAGTTTCGTCGTCGGAATGATTGTATTCCTGGCAGGCGTAAAATTCCACACGCACCGCCTGCCCAAAATGTTCTCGACATACTACGGCTGCCTACATTGGATGGACGTTAGTCTGTGAGTTTGCACGACTGTGTACTTCGGGTTAGTAATAGTATGGTATGCGGTCTTCTCTGTGTGTAGTGAGCTCGACAGACACTACTGTTTTTACGCGGCGAACTCTCCGCCGGCGCGATACATATCGACAGACACAGTCTAGCAGACAGCAAGACCAGGCAGCAGCACACGGACGTAATTCGAAATATCGTTGGGGCTGCATATATGTAGGGTGGGATGGATACATACACTCAGTCAAAGTGATGTTAGCCTGCCCCTCCTTCCGATCCCCTCCAGACTCCGAGGACAGACAGTTGAATACAGTGGCAAATAATGGCTGTCACCGGAACGGAAATGGACGCGGGGATTCCGCGTTTGGTCGATGCCGATCGGGATCGCGTGGAGGCATATGCACGGTGCTGACGGTGTGGGGCGTCCTGCGCCACTACGCCTTAATTATCGAATAAATATCGATCAATACCGCGATCATGGAATGTAGTTCCCTCGCTCGGCACCATGCTTGCCGGAGTCACAGTCCTCCCATGCGGAGGTGCCTGAAACCATTGTCGCTATGGCTAAGTTATCAGTATATCAGTATATCACAGGCCCTGACTGTCTGTGTCTGTGTCTGTGTCTGTGTCTGTGTCTGTGTCTGTGTCTGTGTCTGTGTCTGCGTCTGCGTCTGTGTCTGTGTCTGAACCTGTGTCTGTTTGCTTATCTTCTTATGAAATAGGTGGTCTGTGACGGTTCCAGGCTTCCTTCCTGCTGTAATACTATAAGTGGCAGAAGCCGCATTGCCAACTTGTACTAGATCGTGAGAAGAACGATTAGCGGTACTCTGCTACCCTTGTTCCACCGAGATTTAACCGGACAATGGGACCTATGGTCGATCCTAATGTGTTCGCATAACTGAAGAGTGCTGCGGGTTTGTGGCGGATAGTAGGCGAGTGAAGGGGAGGAAATCGATAAGGATGCAAGATGGACCTGTCAGTTAATCATTAAGCGTCCTGGAGAGGCTCTCTAACCTACACGCCCATTCGCTCCTTGTCGCGCTGCGCCTGACAGTCAACATTGCCTCCCGAAAGATCGATCTCTTGGCAGACAGTCACAGTCCGGTAGATGTATACTACTTTTACATATTATTGATAAATAAATTCAAATCACGCGGTTAACAAAACCCATTCCACGAAAATTATCCGTTACTGGTTTTGATTTAATAAAAGAACTTAAAATGTCACAGCAAAAGCGACAGCTGGCTTGTTCGTCTGCTTGTCTGCATGTCGGTCTGCTTGTCTGCATGTCGGTCTGCTTGTCTGCATGTCGGTCTGCCTGGACACGATGTGTAGCGAGAGTGGTATTTATTTCGCGATAAAAATAAATTGTCCACTAGGGTCCACGGAATTCGTCGATATCGATCTTTTATGCAAACGGCACGGGAGAAGCCGTCCGTGTCTCCGTGGCGCACGGGAAAAAAAAGGACGTGATCGATAAATGTGTGTGCGCGCGCATTCCAAAGTCCGCAGTTTCCGGCCTCAGATGGGCAGAGTGCTGCTGGTGCTGCTGGCTGGCGGCTGGCGGCGGTGGAACGGGAACGTGAGTTGTCGAGCGGAAGTAACAGCCTCCCATCGTGGACATGAATGGAATTTGAATAGGGAGCACCCCCTTAAGAGCGTTACTATTTTAGTAGAAACTCTCCCACTCCGGTCGTGGGTTCATCAACCAGGTGTCTCTTCTCTTCCCATAAACGCTCTTCAACAATGACACGAATCAGATGTCCAGAAATGTTCCAAAGAAACTAAGCAGAGTGAGGGAATGTGATATCGGTGTATGGAAAATTGCAATTCTCCATGCGACCCGAATTCTATTTCTTTAGGTAAATTTGCGCGCGCACGGCGTTAGACGGCTGTCTAGGGTTCAGGCTCTTGCCTCTGCACCAGGACACCGCCTCGTACACTCATTAGCAACATGCCTAATTGACAAGGGTTCCTCGAGCGTGATGAGGATTCCGATTCTCTCAACTCGTGCATCGCTCGCACGGGATGCAGTTGTCTGTTGGCTTTCTGACAAAGTCACAACGTCACGCGGCGCAGAGGAACGTTAAAAGAGTTTGCAAGAAATGCTTAATCAAAGGCGGCGAATATACCAGCAGACAACATGAGAAGTTGGTTACCGAGTAGACAGGCGCCGACATATCAGACCGACATGTCTTCACTCTAATTTAAAGACAGGTACACCACACTGTACAGGCACACAGACAGACATGTCTGACAGACATGTCCTTCACTGTACAGGCACACAGACAGACATGTCTGACAGACATGTCCTTCACTTTACAGGCACACAGACAGACACGTCTGACAGACATGTCGGTCACTGTGCAGGCACACAGACAGACATGTCTGACAGACATGTCCTTCACTGTGCAGGCACACAGACAGACATGTCTGACAGACATGTCCTTCACTGTACAGGCACACAGACAGACATGTGTGGCAGACATGTCCTTCACTGTACAGGCACACAGACAGACATGTTTGACAGACACGTCTGACAGACATGTCCGTCACTGTGCAGGCACACAGACAGACATGTCTGACAGACATGTCCTTCACTGTACACATATCCCAAGTCATGATCAGATTGTCCAGACAACCGTCCAGAAGGTTCGTAGTTTGTTCCCACATATTTGGCTATGCTCAATATGGGACCCAAGGACGTATGTAGTCGACTCAGCAATGAAGTTTTCAAGTATCGCCTGGGACTTTTTAAGTGATGTAGGACGAGCTCTTCATATGGTGGCATCAACCGTATCCATTTTCAGTGTTTGCGAAATGATGTGCAGTCAGGCCGTCCGTCAAGGATGTCTTTACGTTTCATCTAATCCCACTTCCAGCGCCACTCCCATGCATCATAATCGCCGCTCGAGTGAGCTTGGATTTCTGATGAACGACCGGAAACTCCCCCGAGACACTCACTGATCCAGATGATCAAGAACAAGAAACCGCTGGCAAACCATTACGAAGATGAATAGAGAGAAGAGAATACTACACCGTAAAATGAAGTTTCGTTGAGGAACATTCCATAGAACAACCGTTAATTTGCAGTTCGGTACTTCTTAGAAAGTAATTTGTTATGTATCTTTCTATTAAGCAGAGACTGAATTGTTTCTTGAAATAATTATACTACGAGAATACTAATGGAACTTGGAGCAGTCGACGGCCAATCTGGCGCAGTCGTGGTTGGCGCATTCGCGACGTCCCGGCTGCTGACCTTGAGGCTGGCCGCTCTCCTGCTCAGTGTGGGATTTGGGACGGACAACCTGCGGTTCGTAGGTGTGCTTGGCGGCCCGGGCGAATTCTTCCGCGTAGTGGTCGATCCGTTGGGTCAGCTGAAATTATTCCAAGAGCAGAGGGCGAATTCACTAATCAGACTGAACAGGCAAACAGAATTAAGTAATAATAATGTCAGGGTACCCTGTAGCCCCATTTGTCCACAACCTGCCGGCATAAGTTCAAATCCATCTGCACCACTAAAAGTCCATCTCGCACCCTAGACAGTCCCTGTTAAAACAGTCAAAACACGTTTTCAGCAAGGATCAAACAGCGACATCGAAGTCCAGACGTAATTAAGAAAAAGAAACGCAGTTAGCGTGAATTGATCGGCAACAACATTCGGAAACATGAGACTATCGACGAACCGGTGTTCGAACTCCGTCTGGTCCCGTCACGTAACTCGAGCCTGTACCAAAGGTGACCAAAGGTGAGACATCATTAGCGTCATACCAAACTACTGTACTGTCGCGATTCTAACGGCCAGCTTAGCCCCGCCTCCCCCGTGCAAGACTCTGTGACGTCACGGATTCAATTCCAGCCCGGCCCGGACCCGGGGGTCGTAATTTACTGGTAGGGCCAAAAAACGGCCGTTAGAATCGCGACAGTACAGTACCTAGGCACAAGTGCACTGGAGTTCCCCCAAGTACTAGTGCTCGTACCGTAAAATGGCCCCATGTCGTTATGCGCTGAAAAGGCAATTGACAAAATATTATTAAATGAATTCGCACATTGAATCTCCGTTAAAAAATACGATAAAGTTAGCTGTATAGCTAACTAACCTAAGTTAGCTGTATTTAAACTCACCTGGCCCGCCGTCTCCAGATGTGAATGGATTTGGGAAGATTTCCTGGTAAGGTGGCGAGAAAAACAGAATGGGATTGTTAACGTACTCCACTTTCCCCTACTGCCTGGTGGGACGACAGAGGATACGTACAGTCCCAACGCGGTTAATGGCGCAGGTAAAATAACTGGAAAAAACCCCCAAATTTATATGAGTGATCGTTTTACCCATATTAGAACAAGAAAAGACAGGACGGCAAAGTTCAGATCACCTGTTAGCTATAGCGGCATTTCGAGCTTCCACACTCCAGAGATGTTCACTGTTCAAAATGAGAACCCTTCGATATAGTACTGTAGGAGCTCAAACAATAACCGACATTGGCTAGTGGCCGGCAACTGTAGAACCAACGAATGGCTAACGTCCGGCAAACCAAGACCCACACAAGCTGACCTGAGTCCGGCAATGGTAGCAGATGGGTTGAAGACAATTTCAGCGCCGTTGAGTTGCAACATCAGCCAGTTGAGAGGATGGTGACGATCTACCGGATGGATATAGGTAGATATAGCGGTAAATGGACGGTGTACAATGCGTTACTTTACGACACATCGAAAGCCCTTACCATAACACACAGCAATTCCGATGCGTCCTGTAAACCAAAACAAGGAAAGACGGAAAAGCAATCAGACAAATGTAAAGAAAGTTATAGCTTTCGAATAGTCAGTCAAGAGTCAAGACACACGACACAGGCAGACACACGACATAGGCAGACACACGACGACACAGGTAGACACACGACACAGGCAGACACACGACATAGGCAGACACACGACACAGACAGACACACGACGACACAGGCAGACACACGATGACACAGGCAGACACACGACACAGGCAGACACACGACATAGGCAGACACACGACAACACAGGCAGACACACGACATAGGCAGACACACGACACAGGCAGACACACGACATAGGCAGACACACGACAACACAGGCAGACACGACACAGGCAGACACGATAAAGGCAGACGCACGATACAGGCAGACATCTACAAAATGATGGCATATACCGTAGGCAGTGTGGAAGACGGGATGACCAGTATTTCCTTCGCAGTAGTATGTGCTCTATGGAACAGAGAAGACATTTACGGTAATTTGGATTTCTACTGTACGGTAATTGATGAGTGGGTTGAAATGACATGAAACGAACCTCATTAAAGTCGCCCACACGAGGGATATGGTTCTTTCGCTGGATTCCCAACACGGCACCGTCGTTGTTGATGACCACTGGCAAGAAAAGCAGGTGAGGTGAACCGCTGTATATGTACCATTTGGAGTACCGTATGTATGTGAATGAGTGTACTCCACCGTCCACCCACGCGAAAAACTAACAACGCTACCAACGAACCGGCAGTATTCCAGATGACTTCGCCGCGGGTAGAGTCCCGTTCCAGAATGGGGCAGATGACCACCATTCGGTATTGTTTGGCCATCTATACCGCAAAAATGACGCACGCCATTCTTCAGGTTACCGAGGGACAGGTGAAATTATAGCCGAGGTAATCGATCGTTACTTTTACTGATCGATCGTTACTTTACCTGGATGCAAAACAGAACGCTCGGGCCGGTCCGCGCGTCCTCGGCGAACTCGGACCAGGGAAGGCGCTCCCGAGTGCAAAATGCGAAGGGCATATCTGATGGGAAATAGGAAGGAATTGACCCAGCTCGACAGTTTATTCGTGTCAACACATGACCAGTGTTCGGTTCCTAATGTGTCAACGGCATCACTCACGCCAACACTCCTGCAGACAGATGACGTTGACCCCAGCCTCGCCGGCAGCCTGGATCAGCGGCCGGACCTTCTCGTGGATGGCGGCACGCTGCGCCTCCACCGATTCCGTCGTGGCGAGTCCGACTAAACAAGTCACAATTCACACAAACTTCAACATATAACGGAAAATTGTGTTCGCTGATTTTCATCACTTCAGTTAAATGCCGTTTCACTGTGGGCGGAGTATGAGCCCATACTGCCAAGCGATTGCTGTGCCAATGGCTGTCTGGGCCTCGACCTGGAAGCACGCAATGGTAATGAACGTACTGGAGTTTTGAATCAGTCCCACGCGAACGATTTTGGGTGGGCGAGTGCCTTCCGACTGCGCCGTGAATTGGTAACTCTGCAGGTCAAAGTTGTGGCTGCTTGCAAGTTTCCGTGCGGCTGCTGGCACTCCCAACGCCAAGTCCCTTATAAACAATTAAACCCTCTCATAGTACTCTACTGACGGCTAGACATGGGGTTGAAAAAGATGCAGAATCCAGCCGTATACCGTGGGGACCGTCCATACAGGATCCGGTAGACGGCATCCTGCTCTTGCTCCGGCAAACTATTCAGGATGTCTTCCACTTTATCCACATCGACCTTGGACGGACTTTTGAGTGCCATAATTGACGGACTGTCGCATGAAAAATGGGAAATATTTAGGAAACGCTAAAATAAAAACATAAACAAGTCGACCTTGATTTTCGTGCTGGATCTCACCCTCTTGCTATAGCGTGTAAAATTGCTCCAGTAAAAACAATTCGAAGCAACGGGATCGTTGGTTGCAGTAAAGGCAATTCGAAGCCACAGAATTGTTGGTTGCAGTAAAGGCAATTCGAAGCAAAAGGATCGTTGGTTGCAGTAAACGCAATTCGAAGCAAAAGGATCGTTGGCTGCAATAAAAACAATTCGAAGCAAAGGATCGTTGGTTGCAGTAAAAACAATTCGAAGCCACAGAATTGTTGGTTGCAGTAAAGGCAATTCGAAGCCACAGAATTGTTGGTTGCAGTAAAGTCAATTCGAAGCCACAGAATTGTTGGTTGCAGTAAAAACAATTCGAAGGCACAGAATTGTTGGTTGGAGTAAAAACAATTCGAAGGCAAAGAATTGTTGGTTGCAGTAAAGACAATTCGAAGCCACAGAATTGTTGGTTAAGCAGCTCTTTTTCCGGTCAGGAAACTTCGAACGAGAAGAAAGATAGAATGAGCAACAAACACCCAGACGAGATGCCCCGGAAATGAAAGCAATACAATTCCGTGAAATGCGTGCGGGTTGGAATGAGAAAGTGTGCAGCCGCAGCGCTGTTATCTTTACGGCAGCATCAAAAACTTCCTTTTGCCGCATTTAATCAGCAGATTAGGCGTTAAGATATCAAGTGGGCAGTTCACGAGTTTAGTTTTAGAAGTCTTCCAGAAGTCTGTTCCGTGGGGAGTGTCATAATTCTGTCAGTTTGTGTATTACGGTATTCGCGACCACATCAAGAACGCGATGGCCGCAGGCCGCTTCTCGTTTCACCCAATCCGAAAACCAAGGGTCAGCGTTTCAGGCCGCCAATTAAATTGCCACAGATGGCGCGCCATAATTTGCGTCAAAAAAGTTATCGTTTATCCGAGCGTATTCGGACCTATTCCTACCGTAATTCCTCCATTCCTCCAAGCAAGCGTAGGGGGTAGTCTCGGTAGGCGCAGGGGTTGAATGAATTTTCATTTCAGCCATTTTGTCAAAATCAAAAGTTCAAAACCATGTGCTTCGCGCTTATTTCCAATTTTCCAACTGCCGCAAAATTTTAAATTCATGTGGTTTTCTCCAAGCACATCAGTTGATTTGCCCGTGCTTGTCTCGAATTCCGGAATATGATGACGCTTGCTCCTTAAATCGTCGCGATATTTGGCGTGATCTTCATTTTACTTGAAGAGGTGAGGGAAGCGAAGAAAGAAGTTTGCCCGACCAGAGCTCCCATTTAGCTATACGAAACAAGCAATCAATCAAGCTATCGAGTCGTATTGAGAATAAATGTGTGAATCAATCAATCGATCTACAGCCTACATGCAAAGGTGCATGTAAACACCGTGAATCACTCACAATCAATCGATCAATCAAAAACAGTTTTAGTGAACCAATTCTTCCCCTTGACCTCGTTTGTTCCTTATCCCCGTTTTTATTCCTGACTGCGAAGGTAGCCTTGCCTACAACAAAATGGACACCTCCGAAGGATCACTGAGCTTGGGCAGTCGTCCGAGCCAGGCTTTCTCGGAGGGATTCAGCGGGAGAGTGAGTGTGCTGGAGGAAGGGAATGTCACCGTTCAAAGCATCGATCAGAGCTGGACTGGATCACTATCACAACACCAACTCCCATCTGCGCCATCATCATTGCCCAATTCCTCTTGGACCAATGAGCCCTCCTCGGTGGCTGTGGAACATCGTAATGGCAGTGCCACTTATGCCAGTGAACAGAGGTGCGTGGAGTTGAAACTTTTCTCGGGTGATAATTTAATCTGGCAATTTTACATTTCGTATCGGGGTAGATTGGTTGATTGGTCCTTTAATGTCTGGCGCTTCATTTATTTTTATTAAACATTCAGTGCATATATCGAGCCGTTGATCAATTGATTGACAGTTTCAGCAGTCTGCTTTCACTTGACATATTTGCAAATGTAGCGTCGGCCAAACTCGTTTTTACTTTTAGTGTTTAGCTTGTTCAAGTTTTTTATCCCGAATATTTACTCTGAAGTATGATTAACGGAAGGCGGAGTGGATCGGGATTTGATTATCGATTATTTCGCTTGCAATTCGTTGCTGGTTGATCGATTGATTGCGAGCTCTCGCCGAAAACCGGCAGATGTTGATTGAGATTGAGCTAATTTTTGCAGCTACTCGGCTATTAAAACCTTTTTGGAATTAAGAAATTTGAAACTAGGAATGGCAAAAACTAAAATTAGTCAACTATTTAGATTTTTTTTAATCAACTAAATTTGGTTATTAAGTCAGAATGTTGAGCTTAGTTTCCTTTAGTTTCCTAAACCGTTCTTTTTGTCTAGTTTTAGTCCAAAATTTATCGGACTAAACTAATTTTAGATTTTTTTCCAGTTAAATTTTTGATGACTAAAACTTTTAATCAACTAAAAAAAACTAAAGCCGAGAAATTAATAACTAAAAGTTTTAGCTTGTTTCATTTTAGTTTCGCCATCCCTATTTCGAAACCCTTCACATCTACATGCATCGCCTTAAGTGTGCGTGTCAATGCCTGAGTGATGGATTCTCCTTTCGTTCATACTAGTATTCAATCGAAGGCTTTGTTCTAAACATTCAAAATAAATACAATAGAACCAATAAAATTAATAGAACCACTCTCCCATGTCGCAGTAGATTTGGCCAACTGTTTTATCCAAAGTCCCGAAATGTGCAAAATTCAATGGCCTTTTCATGTAGTGAAGCGGACGAAGCTCTAACCGGAACGCCCACTGGCACTCCTGCAACTCCTGTCGGACGGCCCAAGCGCGCAGCCGCGACAGTCGCAACAGAACGTATGACCCTGCGCCCGAAGACCCCGAAGACAGCTCCTACTGCTGCGCTGATTGCCGCACCGACGTCCCCGGAATCGCCCCCGACACCGGACGACAACACTTCCGACGGGGGCGGTGACGCCGGACGGGACAGTCTGCAGTCGCCGGTGCGGAAACGTCGACGCAACCGCAAATCGGACCCGACATTTAGCGTCAATGAGACTGCCCAGCCGGAAAATGTCACGCTGTCGGCGGTGAAAGCTCCCCGCGAGCCACGAAACAACAAGGCGGCCACCTTTCGCACACCAGTCATTTCACGGAAGAAGGCAATCCGCAAGACACCGGTCTCTTCGGTGGCTGGGGATAATGTTCAGATTCGGAATCTCAGTGCTGCCCTGCGGCAGGGTGAGGAGCCGGTCGACAAGATTCTGGACGGATGGGCGGAGGTGTACAAGAATGATCGCCTGCGGGGATACTTGGAGATGGCAAACTTCTTTATTCATGCGTCGGGCTGTCAGGGGAAGATCACATTTGCAATGTCGAATTTGGATCACGCCGAAGTGATTAAGCAGCTAACTGGAAAATTCGATGAGGTAAGGAATTTCTAGTTATTTTTTCCTAGTGGAGATAAGACACGTTGCGTTCAAGTTTTCAATTCGTCTGAGACATTTTTTTGTCCATTTTCGTTGAGGACGTTGTGAATATTTGGCTGACAACCGGTGAGTGCTGGTAAAACATGTTTTTGTTTTGTTTTAATACAGGAAAACAACGACTATCCCATCATCAAACCCGGTCCGGAGTTCCGCAAGTTCCGCAACGATTTCTGCAAGTTTCTCGACTTGTTTGTGAAGAACACCAAGGACTCCATCCTAGTTGACGACTACCTGATGGAAAACCTCACCGGCCTCCTCAGCGAGCTCTCTGACTCGGCATTTCGAGCATTTCGGCACACTGCCACGCTGGGAGGTCAGTTCAGTTTTGCATTGCTTTTCTGGTCCTCTCCTCTCTGGTCTTGCAAAGATGTGTTTCAAATCAATCGAAGCCAATTAAGTTTCCGCAACTGGCATTTTTCGCTTTTGTTCTCCAGCCCTCAAGATGATGACATCCTTGGTGGAGGTCCAGGCGCAACTGAAGGAGACCATCGCGTCAGACGAACGTCAGCTGGAGCTGGAGAAAAAGCGAAACCGGGCTAACAAGCCACGCCTGCAGACACTGCAGGACACATTTGACCAGCACACCCGCAACGCTGAATCCATTAAGTCTATCTTCGACAAACTCTTCAAGTCTGTCTTTGGGCAGCGCTACCGCGACTCACTGCTGGCGGTCCGGGAGCTCTGCATGGAGGAGCTGGGCGAATGGATGATCACCTATCCGAGCCGGTTCGTGGACGACTCTTACCTGAAGTATCTCGGCTGGACTCTGAACGACAAGGAGGCTACGGTGCGCCGAAAAGTTCTTAATGTCATCCTGCCACTGGTTGAGAAGGAAGATCTGACGCAGCAGATGCAGCTGTTTTCGAGCAAGTTTAAGGACCGATTTGTGGAAATGACTGCGGACGCTGATCCGGAGTGTTGCGTCAAGGCTGTGAAAATTGTCTGCGCCCTGGACAAGTAAGTGATGCGTGATGCCTCTGCCAACCAGCAGCAGGCGTACGTACATTCGCATACAGTACCTCGCAGGAGTAGCTCAGACAGCTAAGCGTTCGGAAGACGAATGTGGCGGACTGTCGAACTAGCGCCAGATTTAACCAAAAACTAACTGACCGATTCAGGGAAAGAGATTTGCAGTCAGACAGTCGGGAAAACTAGTGAAGGAAAAATTCATTCACTCATGAATGGTATCTTGCACATTGTATTTCATCCACAAATGATTCCTCTGTCTGCGTAGAACTCAAACGGAACTGTTTGCGGAGTCAGATCTCGACCGGATGTTTGAACTGATCTACGTCAGTGATCGCAACATGGCCGTTGCTGCCTCTGACTTTCTCCTGACCCGCATGGCCGCCATCTCGGCGACCGATCCAGACCGGAAAAAGGGACGGCGCTTTCGCTCCGGCAAGGAATGGTCGGAAGACGTGTGGAACATCTTTGAAATCCTCAAATTCAGCACGGAGAGCCCGACCCACTCGCACACGGCCTATCTGGTGGATAGTCTCATAGATTCCTGCTCGGCGTTGAAGGCATGGGATGCCATGACCGATTTGCTGTTGGAGGAGACTGAGGAGGGCCAGCCTTCTTTGCTGGATGATAAATTCGAGCGCACCTTGATTGAGATCATGTGCTTTGCCCTCAAGCACGCAGCGGTGGGGGAGAGTCCGACGGGGCGGATTTCGAGCAAGAAAACGAAAGCCAAGGACCTCAAACAGGTACTGTTAAATAGATAAGACTGGATAGATCTTACCTGGAAAATAGATTTAGCAGCGATGTATTAAGCACGGAATGAGTTTATCTTAGCGATATCTCACGGACGTCTGGTTTCACCTTACAGGTGCAGGATGATCGAGCCCGCTTGACCACTCACTTCATCACGACCCTTCCGCCGGTGCTGACCAAATTTAAGCAGGACGTGAATAAAACCGGTCTCCTGATCTCCGTACCACAGTATTTTGATGTCGACATTTACACGACAAATCACAAAGAAGAAGTTCGTCTTGCTTACTCAGCAGCTCCATCCCTTCGCTGAGGGTGGTTGTATAGATATAGGGAATATATTTTGCGTTATTTTAGGAACTTGACCAGCTCCTCGACATTATCGGGGAGTTGTTTGCCAAATACGAGGACGCCGTCTTCCTGCGGAACTGTGCCAAGTCGTTGGAGTCGCTCGAACAAGAGGGCACTGGCATCGTCAACCGCGTGGCCATGCACAAGAGCGGCCTGATCGAAGCGGTCACCACGCGCTTCCACGAATCCTTGCCCGTCTGGATGGCTGGCGGGTCGGAGGCAGCCGTATACGAGTTTGAGAGCAGCGTCACCCGCCTGGTGGCGCTCTTCAACTTTTTCGACCTCACGGCCACCGCCGAACTGTGGGACGATTTGATGACGGTGATGCGACGCGGCTTCGATCCGGAGAGCACGATGAAGCGGCCACTGTTGCGGAAGATTCTCAGCTGCTGCAACCTCTTTGTCATGTGGCGTATCCAGGCGCTGCGAAAGCACGAGGGAGTCGCCCATCCGGACGCCGATGATTGTGCTATTCATATGGCGCGATTGCGGGAGCTCGTGGGACTGTTGATGCCGGTGTTAACGGTTGGGCAGACCGCTTCGGATACCGTTTTTGCGGTGAGTTAAATCTCCATCTCCCTCTCGGATATCAGAATGTGTCACCCATGTTCGAGTTCGATATGTCTGTCTGTATGTAGTGTACTTACCTGACTGTCTGTCTGTAGTGTACTTACCTGACTGTCTGTCTGACTACTACATCATGTGCCTGCTGTGGGTTTATGTTCTGTACGCCGTTTTTGCAGGTTTATCACGTGCTACTGGACCTGCTCGTGCTGCACCCTGCTCCCTTGTCCACGGCTGCTGAGTGGGAGTTTGACCTCAAGTTCGAATTGCCCAGTGTGGACCAGCAGGCCATCGCAGAGTTTGTGGAGTTCCAGGTATGTTAGTCTCGAGTCCTGGTGTAGGAGTTACCTTAGCTCACAGTGAGTTCCCTGCAGGTGTTTACTAATGTCTTGCCGGAGACTACCTCACCGGAAGCACGTCTGACCCACGTTCACCGGCGACGCCAGGTGCTGACTCAGTTTTGTCGCGCCTTCACCTGCGATGTGATCTCGTCCCGTTTTGCTGAGCTCGTTCTACGGCACTACCTCACTGTAAGTGAATCTTACTTACTGTCATTTCTCTGACTCCAATTTATTGCGTTTTCTTCTGGGGATCTTTTTAACTTGCCTCTCTTCTAGACTACTGGCGATTACAGCGATGTCATCAAAGAGGCGGTGAGAAAGGTCGGTATTGTGCTCCGTTTTCTGGAAAAAGAACTGATGTGTAAAACTGCACGAAAGCTCAGCATCGATGTGGAAGAAATGATCGCTCATATTCTGACATTGTAGATGATGGAAGTCAGCAAAGTCCATTGTGCTGAAGCCGTGGCTGCCGCTCTCATTGCCCTCTTCACCAAGAACATTCGCTCTCACAAGCGCAACAGCCAGGAAATCCTCGAGATCCGGGAGATGGCTAAAAAGCTTGCTCTTCTCTTCGGAACTGACAATGAGAAATCTCGATGGGCCATGGGCGCCCTTCACAAGTATGCTACTTTTGTCGTTCTTTCAACTCAAATCGTCCTGACGCGCCATTCTTGTAGGTATTGCGTCGAATTCATCCGAGAAGCCACCGATGACCGGGATCTTGCGAAGCGCGTGCTCTTCTTCGATGTCCTGTCGGAGTTCACCTCGAAATTGCGGCGTGAAGACAAGGCCCGTTTGTAAGTTTCAATGAACGCTCGATCCACCGAGCGAGTGAGTCATCAGTGTGAAGAACTGTCTTCTTTTAGGGTGGGACGTCTGAATTCTCTGCCGAACCTGTTGGCGCTGAACGGTGACGTCGTCACGCCCTTCTTCCAGTACCGCAACAGTCTGACCAGCTCGGGCACGGACACTGACGATCCCGCGGACAAGCACCGCCGCGGCCGCCGTGTCAATCCCGTCATCCCCAAGCATCGCGCTGCTGCGTTGCGACTTCCCACTCCTACACCGGACAAGGATGATGTGGCTTCGGTGGTGGCGTCGATGGCTTCCAGCGTCGCTGGAGACGCTCCTGACGCGGAGGCGGACGAACCTGGTGACATCGCTGCCGATGTTTCCATGGAGTAAATTATTTTGTCTCTTCTCGCTGAAGTCGGGGCGGTCCCTACTCCCGCCGCCATACATCCTCGCTGTTGACCGCACAGCAGTTTTTTGTGTTAAGTTTAAAGCAGGTCCGCGTTCCTTCTTTATAAAGCCGCGTAGCGTATCGGGCTCACGGTTCCCTTGAGTCAGGTTTTAAATAAGACATGCGCTGTGTGGACCGCTCTGTTGTTTTTTTTTGCCAATACACTTGAAGAAAAGTTTTTCTTTTTCGGTTACACAAGGCGTTTTGTTTTAGATTTGAGTCTCCCCTCTTCTCCATGTCGCTTTGTTGGTCTCTCTCCCTCTCTCGCTGTCTTTTTTCGTTTGGAATTAGCGAAAAGTAATGGCTGTCTAGTTTTGTCGTTTCTACATGTGAAAATAACGACCAATGACTGGCGTGCTCTTTCAAGTCTTCATTCGTCGTCTCGCGATGTACATTGAAAACGCTAAGTCGTAGGCACAATCTTATATTGTGGAACGTATTTGGCCAGGCTATGCAGGATCGGAGATCCGCGGGATCATGCCTGGCGGGAATTCGAAATAGGAAAGACGATAGTCTTCAACGGATCAGAGCTCTGTTTAGCATACACTCTCGACGAACTCGATGCTGGAATGTACACATCCATTGCTCCGGCGTCCTGTAGCCTACTTCCTAAGTCATACCGTTCGCCGCCGTAATCTCTGCCTATAGATGATCCGGAAACCCCGTAGCTTGGAATAGGCGGTGTGGCAAACTGCGGTTGTTGTTGTCGTTGTAACGGCGGATCATACTCGAACTTCTGCACTGGGATGAGGAACTTCCGTTGCGGGTCCGTCTGCCGGTCCTGCTGTTGCTGCCGCTGCCGCTCATCCTGCTGCATCTTATTGCCTCCCAATTTCTTCCCGCCAAACAGCGCCGCAATCACCGCTGGGACCGGCTGCAGTTTATAATCCAAATCAGCACTGGTACCCAGCATGGGATACTTAATCGCCGGCTGGTACGCTACTCCACTTCCGTCGTTGTTACTACTGCTGTATGTCGCACCGATTGGGTTCCTCGCCAAGTCTTTTTTGGAGTACTCTGGTTTCTCCCGAAAGATGCTCGGGCCCCGATCGGTGCGACCACCGGATGTCGCCTGATCGTACGGATTATACTGAGGCACCTCGACCTCGTAGTTGAACACGTTGATGTATTCCTGCGGCGGCGGCTGTGGCGGGGACTGGGCAAACGTTTCCGGGTACTGCGAACTCGGCTTGAGGTAAACACGACTGTTATCCGAGCTGGGGTAGTTTTCGGTGCGCGACACAACCGGCTGACGCCTCGATTCCAACGCATAGACGTTGTCCGGGGGCATTCCGTAGTTGATGTGTTGATCGGGAGGTGGGAAGAACGAGAACTCCGGTCGGTCTGCGGCGTTGATGGTGATTGAGAGGTCAGGCTGATACTGTGGTAGTTGTGGTGGCTGTCGATTTGGATGCTGAATTCGCGAGCTTTGCTGTTGCTGATCTTGGTATGGGTTCTGGCTGAAGTGCGGATTCGGCCTCCGGTCCGGCGAGTTCTGAAACGAGAAGCCGGGTTCGGGTCGCTGCTGTGGCGGTGGAAAGCCCACTTGTCTATCCCCGAACTGATCCGTCGGCATTCTGTCCGAATGCCTGTCGGAATACTGCACCGTGTTGTAATTCATCCGGCTCGAATCGCCGCGCTGCGGTGACGGCAAATCGTAGGGGAAGAAGTCGGATTCCCCCTTCGGCATCCTGCTCGACGGTGGATATTTATTGGGCACACCGGCTGGGAAGTCGTTGACGAATGTGGACGGTTTGAATGCCGGTATGTCCTGCGTGAAGCTGGGCGTCATTGCCGGTGTCGACTGCTTACCAGACAGCAGCGCCTTCAGGAATTCCGAATAGCTTCCGTAAACTTGTCCGTCCACGGACTTCTTCGGGTACATCTGCGTCTTGAACTTGGTCGGGTAGGAGGTTTGATAGATTTCCTCATATGCGTTGGTCGGATCCGGCTTCGCGTCTGGATAATCCGGGGGGTAGGCTGCCTGCTTGTCTGAGTATCGCGGCGCGCCACTGCGCAACTGCAGCGCGGGGGACTCGTACCTTGCCGGTAGCTTTGGGAGGATGACGTTGCTGTCCAACGAAGAATGTTGCGGCGTGAATTCGATGTTGAGCGGACTGTGCAAGTACGCATCTCTGCGGTGGTTGTGTTCGGGATTCCCGGTGAAGCCGAAAGGTGAGGGTGGATTGTAAGGTGAGGGTGGATTGTAAGGTGAGGGTGGATTGTAGTTGGTAAGTGTGGGGTACTGTTGTCCGGCGGAGGACTGCGGGTAGTCTGAACCGATGGGTGCTCCTCGAAGGCAGGACAGGAAGAGAGGAAGCATTCCGAGACCCATCAGTGTGAGGGAAATGGTTCTCGGCATGATCAATGATACACAGAAAGAGTTGAAAAACCATGAGGAGTGAAAATTCTACCTGATTAAACTGGTTCAAACGCGAGATGGATCAGCGCTTGCATGCCGGTAGGTGCGGCTGGTTTCAGTGCATGATTTTGAATAGCACTAGTATGTCTAAATTAGCCATTACTGTGCATGTGAAAGGTTCATCAAGAGCCGACTGCAACCCTGAGCTTGGATCCGCCGATCGAGTTATCACAATGTCCGTTGTTTACCGGGACTATTATGACATTGCGGTGAAGCGAACAAGTGTCAGTCAGTCAGTGGAGCACGCATTGCGTCTGGCAACATGTGTACGGTATACCTATACGCATACGTATACGTACGCATACGTACCTATTGTACGCATACGTACCTATTGTATGCAACTTGTTCAATCTAATGAAGCGAATGGAATGGAATCGAATGTCGTTATCGATGGAATTCATAAAGTTCTGCATACTAAGAAGTCCACGGAACGGAAAGACGAAACGTAAACGTACTGTAAAATAATATGTTTAAAACGGTCAAGACATTACTCAACCGGAAAAGATCAAACGTTACATCACACCTATGTTAGGATGTCACTTCCATTTACACACATCGCTGAAATCAATTGTAACAGATGTATGGCGTTCCAGTTCAACAGGAATTTGCCACGATCAGTGGCCGGCGGTAAGAGCGGAGCAGCAGTGGTCAAGTTCACCTTAGATAGGGTGCTGCCGGGAGAGGTCGTTAATAGTTGATTCTGTTCTGCTTGAACTGGATCATGTCATATGTGCGTGCGCGGTAGTTGAGGAAGCAGTCTTTGATGACTTTGATCATATAATCGGCAGCTTCTCGCTCGGATGCATTGGGGCAGAAGCGCGCACGCAACTTTGGGATTGTCTGCCCGCGAAAACACGGCAGGTTGGTGTCTAACATCAGACTGACCAATGTGCAAAATTCTTCACGGAAATGTCTGGAAAAGAAATGGGTAACAAATTAAGCTTCTTACAATGGCAGGCAGGCAGGCAGGCAGGCAGGCAGGCAGGCAGGCAGGCAGGCAGGCAGGCAGGCAGGCAGGCAGGCAGGCAGGCAGGAAGGCAGGCAGGCAGACAGACAGGCAGGCAGGCAGGCAGAGAGACAGAAAAGCTTTACTAAGAAAAGCGTTAGGCGAAAAAAGCAGCAACGACCTAATCAGGCAGGCAGATAGACAGGGAGACGAGTTCAGCGACAGAAATAAATACAAACAAACAAACAAACANACAGACAGACAAAAAACCATACAGGTCTGTTGAATCAAATAAAAGACATACCGAAGAGACACGTAAGCGCGAACCGTCAACTCCATAAACCACTTGAAGTGTTGCGATTCAATCTTCTCCCCCATGATGGTCGCAAACTCTGGTGTTAGCTTGAAATCCGGTTCCCACCCCATATTTCCACCAGGACTACTCTCGAACAAGAAGCCGAAATCAATATGGATGATGTGACCATGCTTGTCTATTAAGATGTTGCCGTTATGCCGATCCTTGACTTGCAGGATAAAGGTGATCAGGCTATACGCTGCCATACTCCGAATGAAATTTCGTCGAGCTTCAATGTACTCTGGCGACTTGACGTCCCCGTACGTGGCTTCGAAGTACTCCAGTAGACTGTCCGTCTGTTTCCCCAATTGATCACGCGACTTGGTGTCCGGAACGCACTCAATGACGCCACACCCAGGCCCGGTTGCTACCACGCGGTACGGATACAAATACAACTGCAGTCCAGCCTAAAATATTCAATCATTCTCA
>LRSR01007729.1:0-5000 GCA_001579985.1 Hypsibius dujardini
CTGTCTGTCTGTCTGTCTGTCTGTCTGCCTGCCTATCTGTCTGTTTGATGTTTGATGTCTGTCTGTCTGCCTGCCTGCCTGCCACTTTTCGTCAGATTTTCCTTCTCTTCATCACATGCATTGGACAGCCCAGCCTCGTGGATCTAAATCAATCTCTCTCCAATTGCCTGACCGCCTTACAAACGCGCCACGTAATCAGCTTAAACTGGCCTAATTCTTCACGCTGCATACCAGTGCATGTGCGTCGCGTGCCTGACACGTATACTATGGCACGTACCGGTTTGAGCAAGCTTCTCCAGTGCAATTAGCGAGAACAACGTGACTTGCGGATGGGTCTCCTCCACGTCGAGATTGCAGATGAGATACTCCAGCAGATTCTCCGTCATCATTGACGCGGCAATCTGACCTGGCAGTTTGGCGGCAAAGCAGCCGACCATAAGACCTGTTGGAAAAAGGAAAAGCAAGAAAATCAGATGACGTGAAACGGCCAATCAATAGCTGTTCTTCTCTGTCTATTTCTCCCTCTGTCTGTCTGTCTGTCTGTCTGTCTGTCTGTCTGTCTGTCTCTCTGTCTCTCTGTCTCTCTGTCTCTCTGTCTCTCTCTCTGTCTCTCTCTCTCTGTCTGTCTGTCTGTCTGTTTGTCTGACTAGGTCACATTATTTTCAGCGGTTTCGATTACAACAATTGTGTTTGTGAGCACGCACTTGTTTCCCGGAAGATGCCTGTTACACCTCCGTCATCCCGGTTCCACGAACCGGGAGTTCAGATGGCGATAATTAACGAGGGTGTTCGTTAACGTTTTCTATAAGTGACTCTTCCGCGCCTCTATTTCTCTCTCTGGGGAGCAATGTCTGAAGGCTTACAGAGTTGCGGGAGGGGTAGGCAATTCGGATAACGTGACCAGCGGGTCGCTCAGTCAGCGACAAGGTAACTATTTGATTACAGACAACGGAGAATTTGTACGCGTACAACAAACAGACCGGAAACGCGTGATGTGCATCAACTGGCGCACACTGTAATTTCAGACATTGTGCATGCAGGGCAAATAACGTCATAATCACAACGAAATGAAATACAATTCCAAAAACACTCGTACAATCAACCAATCAATGCATCTAGCTAAGCAAGAATTTTCAAGAAAACCCATTTATATTATAAACTGTTTCCTGTTTTGCCTATCTGCCTGAATACCGCTTACTTGTCTGTAAGATCTTTTCTGCCTGTAATGCATTGTCTGAAAGAAGACGTTTCATTCGCTGCCTGTCTACAGTCACTGCCGGCCTACACCGTGGATGTTTCATTCACTGCCTGCATGTCCTGCCAAGCAGGGGAGACAGGCAACCAAGGGGAAGGAGAGCAGGGGAACCTGAACTTCAGACCGGAACATTTCCAGCGACCTTCCTTCCTTCCCCCCTCACTCTCTCCAGGGAGACAGCCGGTCGGGTTCGTATGACCACTTTTGTCACTCTGCCTAACTCGGGGGCGCCTTTTACTCCACGGCCCCCGCAACATGGGGCAAAAGTCCGCTGGATGAGGTGCCCAGACGACCGACCCGCACCCCGCGGCGCTCTTGTTGCGCGCATCCAGGCCAGACTCACGGCGACGACGACCCGACGACTGAGCAAGAGAACTCTCTTAACCCCACAGCTGGCTAATTGCAGGGTCAGGAATATCCCAGGACAAAAGACGCCGGGAGGGGGTGTCTGTGCCCGGGTAGGGAGGTGAAGGAGGAAGTGAGAGGGATGCACTTGACTTACAGATATTACGATGCCGCAACGGGTGCTGCCGACCGGCCAAGGCAATGTGTCGACTCAGTCTGACGTGCGCGAGGAAATTCTGAATATCCTGCTTCGACGGCAGGGGACCTGGAATGGGAGCAAACAAAAGGGCACAATGAAGCGGCGGGAGCGTGGAGACTGGATGCGGGATAGTGAAGGCAGACAGACAGAGTACATTCAGGCAGTCACGAATAGTTACAACAGATCCGCCTGGGAAAGGCCCGAGACAGACAACCAAGCTGACAGGCAGGCAGGCAGACAGACAGGCTGGCAGACAGACAGACAGACAGACCGACAGACAGACAGACAGACAGACAGGCAGGCAGACAGACAGACAGACAGATAAACAGACAGGGAGACAGGGAGATGACAGACGACACACAAGAGACAGCTTAAGACAGACGTGGCCGCGTGGCCTGATCCACTGACACTAAGGTTACAAAGAAACACATTACAGTTGTCCACGATCAATTCCGTGACAGCCGGGCCCAGGGAGTCGTCCAGCGGTACGCAATTGACGAGGGCCTGCATTATCGACAGCCAGCCCGTCTCCGATCCCGCAATTTCGTGGATTCGATACAGGACTTCCGGCGGTTCTTGATCACTACAAAGAGACATACATAAGCAGCGCAGAAATGCGCAGCCTAACATCCGATTTCCCAGCACACGACCATCAGCCATGGGGTAAGAGAAAAGGGGCTTGAACACGCACAGGCACACCCAGACTTTTGAAGAGGGACATAATCACTTCTTCAGCATGCAATGCTGTCAATTCAGACAGATACGTGAGAGAAAAGAAGAGAACACAGTAAAACAGGAGAAGAAAACCTAGAGACAGACACGCCGAAAAAACAAACCACAGAGCCGAGTAACAAACAAACAATCATACGGCCGACAGACAGACAGGCACAATAACAAAATAGCAGGACGTCAAACAGACAAACAGAAAAGATAAATTTCACGCAGGCAGGCAGGCATGCAGACAGACAGTCAGTCAGACAGACAGACAGACAGACAAACAGACAGACAGACAGACAGACAGACAGATAGACAGACAGACAGGCAGGCAGGCAGGCAGGCAGACAGGCAGGCAGACAGGCAGGCAGACAGGCAGACAGACATCATTCGATCATATCAACCTCTTAAGCGGATATCATACTCACTTATCGACCAAAGTTCGGATGACACGAAGCGCTTCCAGAATCATCTGATCCTCACTGACATGACGACTCCGCGAGGCTAGCAGATTGAAGATCACCCACGGCTGTGCGTCCGTACTGGACCTCCTCAGGCTGTCCCCGTCCAACAACTGATCCAAGGGCAACCCAGTCGTGGCCTGAATCGCATTCCGTGGGTGCATACACTGGTCACCGCCGCGGCGTTGCTGACGACTCCTGATCCGCGGCATCGGCAAACACGCATTACCCATCTCGATTGATTGCTGGATTGACGCGTGACAAACCGATCAACTGCAAAATCCGTCCGTTGATTGTTGATTGTTTTGCACGGAACCGTTCACCTTTCAAGCCAATCGCTTGATTGATTGATTGATTAGCTCCAAAAATCCTCTTCTAATAAAACGGGAAATTAAAAGGGAAAGCCGCGGCGAAATTACCGTCTGAAATGATTTTTCACCAGGTGGGGACTTTTATAATCCACAAGGCTGATAAGGGAGGGATGAGAGGAGACCTTCGTGGGTGGATCGATCGATAAATGTGGAGGGAAGGAGAGCTGCGTTGATATTGATGTCTTCCTTCCGTTCCCTCTCGCTCCTCCTTGGAGTTTTGCAGGGCGAATCAAATTATGCCATGCCTCCCGCGGGCGAATCGGAAGTAGGAATGGATGGACAAAGCGTTAGCATGGGGGGATTTGCAGTTGGCGAGGTGAGGCGGAAAAAATGCAGCTTGGAAGTTGAAGTGGAGGATCGCAAAACATTCAAGTGAATGGCGTCTTTTCAAAATCGATTGTTGTGAATTGTGACGCTCCAAGGAGGAGGCGGTGCTGGCTAATCAGAAATGCCCGCCGCGTAGACCACGCCTTTTGTGGGAGGGATGTCACACTGGATTGGTCGTTTGCTTACTGTACGCTCCCGATCTAAAGCGTCGATTATGCCCCACCCCCGCTGATTCAAATCAAGCTTGAGTGGTTCGTTCAATTCCGTTCACTTGTCCGTGATTGGTCCGTTGGTTTTTGCCTGACAGGCTATGCTACCTTGCTTGCTTGATTGAAATGATGATTTCGGTTTCAAAATTTTTAAGTCAATAAAGTTAAAGTGAATCTGAATGAACAACCAAGCGAGTGACGGAACGTGTTTTCGGACCGGACGTAAAATCGCCCCTTGTGATCGGGAGCGTACAGTAGTACAATAATAAAAATTACCGGTAGATTAGCACAAATCGATTCTGTTTTTTGATAAATGTTTAAAATGGTCCAAAATTTTGTTACAAGTGCCCACTGTGATTGGCTACTGGAGGGAACTTCTGCGCTCCGGTTGGTTATACGTTGAGTACGAGAAATGCTGCACGCACATTCTACAGCTACACATGCAATTATGCGTTTGTTTGTTCACGTCGGCCTTGTCCCCTTTGTCTCTATATTTACTTGTCATCTCCTCTTCAAATCGCTGAACCGAATGTGTCTATATTTAGACTTAACTACATCCTAAATGTATTTCCTTCTGCAAGGCTGTGTCTGTGTCTGTGTCTGTGTCTATGACTGTGTCTGTGTCTGTGTCTGTGTCTGTGTCTGTGTCTGTGTCTGTGTCTGTGTCTGTGAGTGTGTCTGTGTCTGTGTCTGTGTCTGCGTAGATATATTTAGCCGCTGGAGGTAATCCAGTAATAAAACGCCAAATGCTGTGGATCGTTAAAATTTTACGGGGTCGCCCTCGGCGACCCATTTTAGCCGGGGCAATAATTTTAATGGGCGAAAATTCCGCCAGCGTAAACGAACACAATGAACACGTAAAAGTCAGCCGGAAAAGGCGCACCTATTATAGATATGCTCCGGTAAAATTAGGAAAGGCTAAAAATACACCCAAATGAACTCATCTGCGAATGAAGGATGAAGGATGAAGGAAGGATGAGTTATTAGTGTAATTGCGTGTGGTAATCATCCGTTCCGTTTCTGGGATGACTGAATCGAATGGAACAACTGAATAGGAGTTGTATACTCAATACGTAATTCTTTGATTAAAACGCAAAAGAGGCAAAATCACGCCCACAC
>LRSR01007729.1:10000-11008 GCA_001579985.1 Hypsibius dujardini
ATAGGCAGACAGGCAGATAGGCATGCAGACAGACAGGCAGGCAGACAGACAGGCAGGAAGGCAGACAGGCAGACAGACAGGCAGACGGGGAGACAAACAGACAACCAGACAGAAAGACGGACGTATAGACAGCCAAAACTCGAACTTGATGTAGATGTCTGGGGCACAAAAAAAGGCTTCGACAAACTTACTCAGATCAAACTCTGCGACCAAGCAGACGCTACCGTTGCGGCTCCACAACGTGTAGTTTCCGAAACCCGAAGGAGCAGGGGTCGTCACCACCGGGCTCACCGTCGTGGTCACCAAATCCGCCCCGCACGTCTCCTCGTCTCCGTCAAACTGCTCCGACGTGCCCTCATGGTACGCCTGCAGCTTTGCCTGAGTCAGCTCCAGCGTGGTGGGTAAGTTCTGCACGTCCATCCCCTGATCCGCCGTCATCAGTAACACATAAAGCCCCGCATCGCACTTCAAAAACTTCCCCTTGGAAATGGCAATTGTCGTTTGGTTGGTCACGGCCGATCGCTGCGTCTCGGTCGTAACGGTGGAGCCGGGGAAGGTGTTGCTGTCGGCGAGGTCATAGTTCAAACGGACTTCACTGACGATAGTTCGGTTTACGGTATTCTTGTCGTGGTCGAAGGTGACGCGGAGGGAGTAGTTGAAGCCGTTCACCTGCCAGTCCAGGGAGATGCGCTGAGTGGTACCCAGAGTGCCGCCGGTACAGTAGCTGGTAGCGGGATTGGCGGTCGCTGTCTTGGGCAGGGCGACGTTACCCATCCCGATGGAGGTCTCATTGGTTTTGGAGTCGGTTTTGTTGTAGGACACAGTGAAATCGGCGGAAAAGGTGGCCAGCACGCAGGTCTCACCGGTAGTGGCGTTCTTGACGAACCATTTGGCTGCCGGGTTGGGGTTGGGGGTGCTGGTGATGACCGGGCTAGAGGGGGAGAAAAGAGGCAGGCGTTAGTGTTGAAAGGTGCTTGGTCTGTCTGTCTGTCTGTCTGTCTGTCTGTC
>LRSR01007733.1:0-22225 GCA_001579985.1 Hypsibius dujardini
GCGTGCGTCCAAGTAAGTTTTCCCTTCAAAACTTATTTTTTCCCCATTATTTTCTCTTAGATGAA
The DNA here is from genome assembly GCA_001579985.1 of Hypsibius dujardini. Classification (NCBI taxonomy): domain Eukaryota; kingdom Metazoa; phylum Tardigrada; class Eutardigrada; order Parachela; family Hypsibiidae; genus Hypsibius; species Hypsibius dujardini. Next base: position 66 of record LRSR01007733.1, read on the forward strand.
ACTTTGACTGCTTGCAAATTGAACATTAAAAAAATGAGGAATTTTTTTTTAGACGCGGATTTCGGGTTCGGATTGTGCGTTTATATGGAATACACACGTGGCAGAAACCTTGCGCTGACCGAATTAAGCACTTTAACTCGACGGCCGTGTACAACAGCCATGCAACGAGTGTAATGGTTCAACTCGGTTAACGCAAGGTTTTTGCCACATGTGGGATGAAAGACGTTTTTGCTCGTGATGTGTTTCAAAGGTTCAAGTGTTAGGTTGATTGATGGATTGATTGGATCGGCTTGTGTTGCATTTTGAAGGTTCAAATGTGTGGTTGATTGATGGATTGATTTATTGGATCGGCTCTCTTCTCGCAGATATTATTTAATCTCCAAATCATTTTCCTTGCTTTTAAGTTTCGACGCAGTTATTTGCAAGTGAATTAAAGATTTCGAATCATTGCTGTAAATTTTATGTGATTTTGGGGGCATTTTTTTAGTGGTAATTGAAGTTTTTTGTTGAGGCGGCAATTTGAGTGATGAACGTTCGGTTGATTGATGGATTCATTCCCTTTATTGTGTTGATCTTTCAGCCGGCAGAATGAACATTTGGGGAGAATGATAATGTCAAGATGTGTTTGATTGTAGAAAGTGTGAATCTTCTGGGCGTCTGAAATGGTACTAACACGGAACACAAAAAGTTCCTCTCGGAAGAAGCCCGAAAGGGAAGAGGAAGAAGAATCTCGCCAGGAGGAATGTTCCTCTTCCCCCAAACCGGATGAGGAGAAGAATTCCCTGCGAGTTTTCGATCATCGGTACTGATAACCAATTGTCCATCTCATTTCGGTTGGATTTGTTTGTTAATTGGCGTGAGAATGTTTACAGAATTCACAAGCCGCGAGATTCCCTGTTCAGTTCCAGCAGCGGATTTAAAGATTATCGCGGATTCCTCAACCTCGCCGTTATACTTTTGGTAAGGGGTTATTTTAGAAATTTATTTTAGAATTTTGTTTTTAGTTTTTTTGCCTTCTCAATTTGCTTCTATATTGCAGATTCTGTCAAACACGAGACTCTTGCTGGAGAATATAATAAAGTATTCCCCTTTTTACATACACACACACTCAGACACGGTTGACTTAAAGTCGTTATGAATTGACCTTGAGGTTTTACTTGATGTAGATACGGAATTCTCGTGGACCCGATTCAGTGGTTGACAGTCATCCTCAAGGATCCCCATCGATGGCCCTGTCTCACCGTCTGTATGGCCTCCAACATTTTCGTGGTGATTGCACTTAAAATGGAACAGATGCTCTATCAGGTACGGCACACTCTTTCAACCGAAGCGACATCTCTTCTCACTTTCTCCAGTGACTTTTCTTCCCGGTAGAGATCCATTCCGGAGAAGTTGGGTGTGGCCATTCTCATTCTCAATCTCTCCGCAGTCCTCATCTTTCCCGCGGTGGCTGTTTGGTTCCTTCCCTCCTATCTGCGTAAGATACCATCGTGCATCAACTTGACCAGGCAGCCAGACAGTCAGGCAGCCACACATTCAGGCAGTCAGTCACCCAAGAAGTTACATAAGCAGGCAGACAGACAGACACACAGACAGACAGACAGACACACAGACAGACACACAGACACACAGACACTCAGACAGTCAGTCAGTCAGTCAGTCAGGCAGTCAGGCAGTCAGGCAGTCAGACAGTCAGACAGTCAGGCAGTCAGACATAGGGAGAAGTCAGTATACAGACATTTCTTCAAACGGTTTAAAAACAAGAAACATAAAAAAGTAAAGACAGACAATTGTTGAAGGTGCCGTTGTGGTGTTTTACAGTTGCGTCTTTTTGCACAATGATACTGTATTCGGTGGTCTTCCTGAAGTTAGTGTCCTTCGTCATGGTGAACCGGTGGTATCGTCTTGAGGCAACTGGCAGAATCTCATCCTTGCACTTTCAACACCCGGAGCGTCAGCGCACACATTACGATCACAATACCCACACAGGTAGGCAATATTTTGCTCTGTCGACTGCTCTGTACGTCATCATATTTAACAACTCCTGCACTTACAGCAATGTCTCTCTATCTCCTACTTGTCCATCTGTCTGTCTGTTTGTCTCCCTGCCTGTCCTTTTATCTGTCTGTTTGTCTGTCTGTCTGTATGTCTGTCTGTGTATTTGTCTGTCTGTGTCTGTCTGTCTATCTATCTGTCTATCTTTTTACCTATGTTTTTTGTACGTCTGTTTGTATGTCCTTGTCTGCCTGTCTTTTGCCTGAATGTTTGATATGTTTGGTTGAGTGTCCTTGTGTCCTCTTCAGTGAAGGAAGTTTCCAGCTCACCCCAGGTGTCCTATCCCGACAATCTGACACTTAAAAACATGTACTATTTCTACTTTGCACCTACTCTCTGCTACGAGCTTAACTACCCCCGAACACCAAAAATCAGGAAGATGTTCCTGGCAAAACGCATCCTTGAAGTGGTAAAAGATGATTCATCTGCAATATTTCCTTGCAACATCTCTCAATTACAGCTTTTCCTTTTTAGCTTCTTTTAACACAAGTGGAGCTCGCTCTCGCTCAGCAATGGCTTCTTCCCATAATGCAAAACTCGGTCGAGCCTCTGAGAGACTCGGACTGGTCCAAGATCGTAGAACGACTCTTGAAACTCGCGGTAATTAGATTATGCCCTCTTAACTCTCCATCTCTCTTTATGCTTGTCTATTTCCCTGTTTGCCTGGCTGCTTTTCTTTGTGTCTGCGGTTTGTCTGTCTGTCTGTCTGTCTGTCTGTCTATTGGTCTGTCTGTCTGTCTGTTTGTTTGTCTTTCTGTTTGTCTGTCTAAATGTTTGTCTGTCGGGCTGCTTAGCTACCTGCCTGAATTTTATTCCGTTTGTCTAAAGTTTAGCACGTACTTTCTGGTTTTGAAGGTGCGGATATGTGCACTTTTTCTTCTCCTTTTGTCATCCCTCATTTTGTTCTATTCCAGCTTCCGAATCACATCATGTGGATCATCGGCTTCTACCTCATCTTTCACTCTCTGATGAATGCCGTCGCGGAAGTTATGCGATTTGCTGATCGTGAATTCTATCGGCAGTGGTGGAATGCGGAAACGGTCAAGGACTTTTGGCGTGACTGGAACATGCCTGTCCATAGATGGGCAGTTCGGTAAGTTTCCTCCCATCACACCTTCTCCCCTGCTCTCATCATCACTTTCCACCTAATTCCAATCACAATCATCCATTATGTTACTGTTTTTTTTTAGTCACTTGTTTGTGCCTCTCGTCGATAACGGATTCAAAAAGTGGCAGGCAGCCTGTCTCGTCTTTCTGGTGTCTGCCTTCTTCCACGAGGTAACAAATCGAGAACTTGCTTCCATTAATCAGACAGACAGACAGACAGACAGACAGACAGACAGACAGACAGACACAGACAGATTGAGAGAAGACCGCCTTAGAAGCAGAAGTGCAGTTGACTTTAACATGCCAGTTGTCTGAACAATTGTTGTTATTGTATAGTACATTGTGAGTGTTCCTCTCCGGATATTTCGCCTGTGGTCTTTCATGGGGATGTTGTCCCAAATCCCCATCGCCGCTTTTGTCTCCCGTTACCTGAAAGGTCCTTACGGCAACATGGCTGTCTGGATGTCTCTGATCATCGGACAGCCATTGGCTATCCTCATGTACTTCCATGACTACTACGTGATGGCTCGTGGCCAACACTTCAAGTCTTTCGCTTGATTACTTCCATTAGCAGTTGCCTATCACGAGCTATTCTTTCCCTTTTGTCCTTCCTCTAATTCTCATCGCATTACTTTTAAGGGTGATTCATCATCATTATTGAATATGCTCATTTTGGGAGTTTTGACTTTTAAATTATATTGTTCGGTGGCGCCATTTGATCTTTTTCTTTTTGTTTTACCGATAATAAATTAATTGTTGAAGGAACATTGTAGACTTGGTGAGATTATTGTTGGAATGACTGCCGCGTGTCCATGGAACAAAACTAAAAGAACATTTGTGACTGCTGGCTCGCGCTTTTATTTAATCTCAATCCTTTCATCGCCTCTAGCCATGTAGAACAACAGTAGATCAGACCAACAGCGAGACTAACGGATTGACGAACCGACTCATTATCATGATGATGATGTCAAAGAGGCAGGTAGCTCACAAAGTTCAAGAGACAATACTATGTGGATACAGTATACCAGACATGCAGGCAGCCAGGCAGACATTCAGACAGTCGAAAACGCAGCCAGAGATCCTGCTGAACAGACCGATGGACAGATAAACAAGCAGGCATCCAGACTGACAGCAAGACAGTCACACAGACACACAAATACACAGACACACAGACACACAAATACACAGACACACAGACACACAGACAGACAGATATATAGACAGACAGATAGACAGACAGACAGACAGACAGACAAACAGACAATTAGATAGACAGACACACAGACACACAGACACACAGACAGACACACAGACAGACATACTATGAGAGTAACGAAGTCATTTGAGAAGCGGTTAAGGTGGCTTTGTTTTGCGGTAACTTGTTAGGTTTATGTTGACAACAAAGTGGCAAAAGTGATGTGTCGGCTACTGAGTATTTGATAGGAGTCATCGTCAACAACTCCTCGTGTGCCACACCGCCACACGTACTGCCTTTTTGTTACGACGAATGTGCCGGAGGGAGGCGTTATCCGGTGTTGAAACTGAAAAGGAAACAACACGCGGACCTAGTCTCCTCTCGACGTTGAGATCTTAAACTATTCGCAGCTTTATCGCACGATACACAAACACACACACACACAAGCTGAGCGAGGGTTGCCGTTGCGAATGTTCTCTCTCTCTGTCAGAGCCCGTAATCAGCTCGCGAGGTCGATTGGCCCATTTACTTGACGGTAGAGAATAGAAGAGCTGCTCTAGCGATAACAGTTTCAAGCAGCAAAACTCTAATACAACTTTGGTACTATGTACGCTGCTGTGGTAGTGAGGGCATCGGAATTACTTTCCCTTCTACCCTCATTGTGTCTCTTATGCTTTCTGGATCTTCCCAAACCCTCTGGTAGTTAGGAGGAATTGAGGCAGGGAGATGAACAATAATCTCAGCGGGATGATGGCGACGTCAACGGTACTTCCGGTCAATACCACGACCATGTCTGAAAGGGATATCATCAAGGGATTGCAGGAGAATGTCGACGCCATGTTTCTTATCTTTTGCGGGATGCTTATTTTCTGTAAGTAATTTTGTTGGTAAAGCTTTTCAGCAGACAGGCAGCTGTTGACTGTGTCTGTAATCAACGAAAGTTGACAAGAAGCACAGGCAGACACGGGACAGTTATCGTTTCCACCGAGACAGACAGTCAATCAAGCGGACAGACAATTAAAGATTCTCATGGATTCAGACATTAACCTGCTGCTTTTGTCTTTGTCTATATCTGTTGCAGTCATGAAGGCAGGCTTCTCCTTCCTGGAAGCGGGAGCAGTAAGGAAGAAGAGCGTCGTCAATTCGCTCTTTCGCAATTTCATGGATCTTTGTGCGTAAACGTGACGCGGTTTCTCTGCTTGCAATTAATATATGTATACTCCGTTGATCATTGATTGTGCGAGTTTCCACTGCAGACATATGTGGCATGGCGTACTGGTTGTTTGGATTTGCCTTTGCCTACGGCAACTACAACGGAAATCCCTTTATTGGGCATGATCCTAATTACTTTGCCTTGGTGAGCATTGCGCCGGCTGGATACGCCATGTGGTTCTTTCAGATGGTCTTTGGAGAGGCAGCGGCTACTATCGTGTCGGGATCAGTAGCAGAGAGAGCCAACTCTCTGGGATATGTTATGGCAAACTTTCTTATCGCAGGCACGTGACGGCTGACACGCAGAGGAACAGACAGGCAGGCAGACAGACAGGCAGACAGACAGACAGACAGACAGACAGACAGAGAGACAAACAGATAAACAGACAGATAGATAGACAGAGAGACAGACAGAGAGACAGACAGAGAGACAGAGAGATAGACAGACAGTGTTTGTGTTTTTGTGTTTGTGTGTGTCTTAAGTGTTTGTTTCTGTTGCAGGTTTTGTCTATCCAGTCGTAACTCACTGGGTCTGGTCAACAGACGGATGGCTTTTTCTCGGGGACGGAACCAACGCCTTCACTGATTTTGCCGGAAGTGGGTGTGTTCACGTCGTCGGTGGAAGCTGTGCCTTAATCGCCACTGTGATCGTTGGCCCACGACAAGGGCGTTTCGACCACAACGGATCTGTGAACGAAATGAAGGGCCACAACCTACCCTTCACAGCTTTGGGAGCTCTGATTTTATTTTTCGGATTCTTCGCCTTCAACGGAGGATCTCAAAAGAGCATCTCTCAGCCTGGGGATGGAGTAATTGTGGCCAAGGCAGTGGTCAACACCATGATTGCGGCATCTTTCGGTGGAGGTTCGCTGACGTTTATTGTCCGGTGCACGGAGAAACGATGGAGTTTGTTGCAAGGCTTGAATGGAGCACTTGCAAGCATGGTAGGGGAAATTGACAGACACACACTCATAGACAGTTGCACACTTTCTTACGTAGAAAATTCAGTAGGTAGTTCACGAACCAGCTGGACAGGCATTCAGACAAACAAACAGTAAGTTAAAGAGCATCTTGAACAAAAAGTTCGGAAGAGAAGGAACCTAGTCAGATAAGGAGTATTCGGAAGCTCAGTTATCCAGACATTCATTCAATTCGTCAAACGTATAGACAAACAAACAGATAGCTGTCAGATATATGAAATATAGGGTTAGTCAACGATTCAGTCACGCCCATGTACAGGCAAGTAAACAGATATTTTGTTATGCTTAATATTTTGTGCTTTTACAGGTTGCAATCTGCGCAGGATGTGCGACTATGCATCCATTAGGAGCATGTCTCACAGGCATCATTGCTGGCTTGGTTTATTATGGTTACAGCAAAGTAACGCCACGATTAATGATTGACGATCCCGTGGACGCCATTGCACTGCATTTGGGCGGAGGTTCCTGGGGGCTCATTGCCTGTGCGCTCTTCTCAGACACTGGCGTGCTTCTCAACTGGAACCAGGCCTCCTTCATGGTATATTTCGCTACTTATCCTGACTCGGATGTCTGTCTGTCTGTTTGTCTGTCTGTCTGTTTGTCTGTTTGTCTGTTTATCTGTTTGTCTGTTTATCTGTCTATCTGTCTGTCTGTCTGTTTGTCTGTCTGTCTGTCTGTCTGTCTGTCTGTCTGTTCCAGTAGCACTCCGGCAGTTTAATTTCTATTCTATATAACTGCTGAGGCTATTGCTCCATTTCAGGGTCTTGCCTGGCAGTTTATCGGACTAGGAACAATCTGCGCGTGGTGCATGAGCCTGACGGCGGCCATCTTTGGGTCCTTGAAGGTCTTCGGGATGGTCGGAATCGACGCGGAAGCGGAGAGTTTCGGGCAGGACCGCCACGTTCACGGCGAACCCGGTTACGGTGACGACGACACTGCCTTGCTGATGGGCCGTGAACGGTCCGACAGCTCCGCCGACGCGGAGTCTTTAGAAAACGAAAAGTGGTACTGACTCATCATATAAAAACCCATCAAAAACGTCCACCATTCTTCCAAATAATTGCTCGTTTTTTTGGTGTGACTCTCTTTTGAAGTTTGATTATTTCTCTAGTCTTTTCGTTGATTTTTCGCACACATTCCGTTTGCTCACGTCAATTTGCTCCTGGGGGCTGAAACAGTCAGCTCAGCACAGTCGGATGAGTAACAGACACTCTGTCTATTAATCGTCAAACCTGTTTATCACTTCCAACGCGTGTGTGTGCTTCATTCACAACGTGAAGACCACGTTGAAGGCAGTGCAGAAAAAGAGCAATTCAGTGATACACACATCGGCTGGGTCTTGCTTCTGAGGAGTCTAAAAGGCTTAGTTAAAATGGCTCGATTATTGTTTCTTTTGGAAGTGGTCCTCGTCCACGTTTTGATTTGATGAAATACTTGCTTTATATCCGGATTGATTTTGATTGGAATGGGTTACAAATATACTCTTCTGACACCTCCCCGGAGAGATCGTTTGAGGGATTTATGGCAACGTTATGGGACGTGCAAAACGTTGAGTATCTTCCTCCTGACCAAGTTGCTTTGGACGCTTCTTCTCTTCACCATTTATTATTACCTACCTCATTCTAGATCGGAAGTTAATATCACTTCTTCAGCAAATTCATCCTTGGAAAAAGCGGTTTTACCTCCAGCGAACCCTGGACGTGTGCCTTTGCCGAATAATCTGGCGATTGATTGAATAAAATTCCCGTTGAAGCGTTGTTTTCTGCGCATGATTATCCAAAATTTTTGGCTTTTCAGGAATTGTGATTATCATCCTGATTGTGATATTATTTCCGCCTCTTTTTCTTTGTTTTAGGTCAGAGTTAGAACTGCGATGTGACTATGTGACTGTAAGACGGATATATAAGTTCTGAGTGAGACCTAGAGGGCTCTTACACGTTCAAATGTGGCACAGCTGTCCGTAGTAAACACGGGCTTCTACTTTTCTATGCTATACTGCTGACAGTATATTGGAGGAAGGCAATGGATGGTGGGTCGCCGGACCAGTCTGAGATGACAGCTTATTTAGTCATTAAAGAGGTAGTTGAAGGGCAGAGTAAAGGTCCATATGCCGTCAAGAGAACAATTTATGCACTTACGTTGAGCGTTCTGTATGCAGAAATGATACTACGTTTGCAAGTATTGGTGGGACTATAGGCTCCTTCCTAAATCCATCAGTGACGTTCTCACGGAGTATCACATCACATCGAGGCACACTCTCACCAATGACCAGTATTCGGCAGGAGAATGTCCGACTGCAGTTGTACCATTAAGCGACCCATAAAATGAGGATGTCAAATTCAACCGGACAAAAGATAACGCTGAAAAAATAGCACGCGTATTCTGGAGCGACCAGCAAACCTTATCCAGCATTCAAGTCAGATTAAAGTTTTTGAATAAAGTGGTATTATCAAAGACAAGAATGAAGAAACTATCAGTCTGAATGATTCCATTTAGACACGTGTAATCTTGGGTACGCAGCCGCATCCGACTCGAAGCCATAAATGTGGCTCTGTTCTATTAATCCTTCCTCATGCAGTCTGTGAGGCAGTCAAAGGAAAGCAATCATTGCCATTGTCTATTTTACCTTCCTGATGGCGAACGATAAACATGAACACATTACTATGTTGCGGGGGGGGGGGACAGCAGCTCTAAGGCAAAAACCTGTGCCGACATGCCTCGAGTTAAGTCAGCTACTAAATTTGGCACTGGAGTGTGGAAGCTGTTTGATTATAGCCTTATTGCTGGTCGAAAAAAACAATCTGGGTGGTCCTGTATTACTGCTTCACACATGACAAATGTATGTAAATCACTTGACCAAATACATAACATAAACCCAATTCCTTCCTGATAAGTCCAAATATTTGGTTTCAGTTGACCGTATCTTTCGACAAAGAAACGTCTACTAGTTCTATTTCATTCTTTACTTAATCCCTACCCATTCTTAGGCGCGTCAGTGAGTGCACAGATCTCAACCAGGAACAGCTCGGCGTGTCTCGCCCATGCCACTTGCAATTCTTCTTAGTCCCACCACCACAAAGTCTTTCTCTCCCGGTGATACCACCGCCAAATCCCAGAGAGCTTACGGGTCCCGCAAACTGTATCAATCAACGACTTCCAGACCCGACCGGTCCAAGTCTCTTTGGGGTTGGCACTCTCTTCCCAATGAGTTTCTCGCTCCTCATACACCTTTCACTCCACTTCGGCTCTCTCTACTCCCCAAAAACCGCTTCAAAAGCAGAGTCTCTTAATGTCCTCCTTCATCATCGATATGGATTGACAAAAACAACTTGAACAACAGCCCCAAGCCGCCTCTCTCTCGATTCCAGCAGACAACAAGGTGCGTCCCCAACCGGGATCACCTTCTTGTATGGATCCACCCAAATCGTCAAGAATTATATTGCTACTTGCGAGTATATTTTCGAGCAACATCCGATCGTCGTTTAAGGAGGAGCAATCCTGGGCTTTCTCTTCCATGAAGCAAATGGATTCTCTGAGTCCACAACAACAACAACAACCTGTGACAGACACAAGACTAATGCAGTGGTGAGCTTTAGTTGGCACTAATGCATGTCGTATGAATGGTGATGTGCCCGTCGAAGAAGGCCTCACTCATCCCATCTGAAAGCTTTTCTTGAGGTGTTTGACCAACCGCTTGGACGTGCGTTTTATTTTTTATTCCTGTAAGCCGTAATTGTGTTGACCGAGGCAGCCTATACCGCGGATTTAACGACATCCGATCACAGCAAACGTTGCAAAACAGCCACCCGAATGAATTTAACAACAACTTGGATGGATACTGTCCTTTTTCTACTATTTTATGACGTGACACTTTTCTTTGTTATTCTCTGCATTGGGACACTTTTTTTTCTTATTCTCCGCATTTCAAAACTCCTGGGTTAGGGAAGTGATGGAGCTGTACATTGCACAACACTTTACGCTGAAGATTTAATGCAGAAACTACTTTTAATTGCGTTCACGGACTCCCTCTTTCAAGCACAATTTTGACGGTATTAAAGTGTAACAGGTTCGGGAACATGAACCAGCGTCAAACCATTTGTTTCTCTCATTCTTGACCATCATGACACAAAGTAGTTTGTGTTGAATCACGCCCAGCCAGTGCAACTGCTCTCCGTATCGTCCGCAGCTGAAAATACCCTACTCACTATGTTCAACTTGTTGTACTTGTACGTAATAATTGAGCTGTGTCAGCCATTTACGTTTACGTGTTGTAGCATCTACCTAGACATCTATTCGTTGAGACTTGCTACATAAGCATGTCTTTTACCAGTACGACAATCAGTTTACTTTCTTTTCCTTACCCGACAGACTTCTTCTCTACCTTTCTCTATATTGGTTCAATATTCCGTTGGTAACTTGGAAGACCTTACACTGGACAGCTTGACGTGTAATTTAAGCATGTCGATGGAACCCTTTTTTTGTTTGTCAGGTCTGCCCGCGCTTAACAATTTTGTAATTTGTATTTAAAAAGACAAGCTCATAAAAAAAAGTTATTATTCGGCATCAATCGGTTATGATAATGAAAGGATATTAAACTCGGGCTAACACCAAACCGCTTCGAATTAACCACTCCACTCCCTCAATATCCATTTTAAGAAGGTCAATGGGCTCTTTGATGTGATTTATCCTCGAGTTTCGATGAAGGATGCCATGCGCCAACGGGGATTTCGTTTGCTAGTGTTGGTTGTCATTCCTAATTTGTGGAACCAATGACGTGCATCTCTAAGGATGATGACAACAATAATCAATCAACTGTTTAAGCGGGTAAGTGTTAGTTATATTAAGGTTCCCTCTTACTTCTCTCTTTTTTCTTTAATAAATCATTTAGTTCACTCTCACTTGAAACGATTTTCATGAAGTTAGCGTAATATTTATTTACTTAACTTTTTTATTAATTTAGCCAAATATTCCTGGTCATTTATAAACTCAATTTCATAGGCCAGGCTCCCAAAACTTTTTGACAAAATTTCAAAATCCGGATGATTGCATTTTCCCTCATTTTGACTTAACGTTTTTGACATTGTGCTTGTCAAATTCAAATTTGATTCAATTGAACTTGTAAAAGAATAGTGTCGAAAATCAGGAAATCGAATTTTCCCCCAAAAATTGGAAGTTTTATATTAAGAATCAGGTAAAATAACATTTTCTAGGGTTTTTCCGGACTTAAAATTTTGCCAAGGAAGGATTTTAGAGCCTAAAAAATAAAAATATTTTAATTTTAATTTTATTAATCTAATTTAAAAAATAAAACCGATGACATTCTGCCTTGCACCTTCAAACACTTTTATCGCCTAAATTTCGTTGAGTATAACTTTTTTTGCGAAGTAAAAAATGATAGCTTAATGACGGAATGATTTGGTTTTTTCCAAACAAATAAATTGAAAAATGAACTCAAGATCCTTCACTCCTATTAAAAATTGAAAAATAATTTATAGAAGTTAAAGTTTTTATGAATGACCGAAATAATTGGGGGTAAGAGAAGAGTTATAATGAAACTTTGAGCTTGCTCGTCCGTACACTACTTCAAAACAAACTGAGTTTAACTTGAGGTATTCCAAACGTACCTTTTCGTTTTGAATGCCCACCAATTGAATTGACTCTTTTGTTTTTGTATTAGGAAAAACTGCTAATGACGGGTATCTACTTCTAAGCTCTCATTTTTATTATCGACGAAGAATATATTTATGATTGTTTCCCATCTCATGACTTAGTTGTACCAATATCTCTCTGTCTTTGAGATCAGGGGGCTTAATTGTCCATTCCATCAGTACACTTTATTGTATATGTAATTACCCCACTAACTGTTACCATCTCAACGCCCTTTCTAGAATGAATACTCTCATATCAAACCTGCTCCGATGCTCACAGTTGATTCAATACATCTTCCCATCAAGGTTTTAAAGATTATAATTCATAATGGATGGAGAGCATAGTCATACGGCCACTGCATTCCAATTTGTTTAAAATGTATTCCGACGACCGACTAGCACAGATACGTGGAGAGCAATGATCCACCGCTTAACAAAACAGTTATTGCAGTTCAATCGGCTGACCGGTTTTCTCCACACGATATGTATGTCTTGCAAGCTTCTAACACTTCTTGTTTATAAGTTCAATTCCCCAGTCAAAGGCTACGTACCTCACTGAATGCACAGTGCGGTGGAACATGTTATGTCTTGAGCATTCCCGTCCCTCAGAATTCCGTGAAGTAAGCAAAAACTGCTTTCGGGGTAGGGAATGCAAAAAACGAATTGTCCAGCTCCACGAGTGGTTCTCATTCAAAACGACCGGATAACTGGGACTGCCGTATACTTTGCACTCTTTAGCGCAGGGATAGTATGACAAATATTACTGTAACTACTCATAACCGCGACAAGTCACATTCTTCCCCATACGGCATATACAGCGACTTCATTGCAGGGTCATTTGTTTCCAATAACGACTGCACACATAAACAGAATTATTGGCCGACGGAGGTAAGTCAGGACGATGACTTGTCAAATTTGGCGTTTACTATTTCCATTCCATGAGATGGGCGCGTCAAGCTAGCAACATTAGGGATTGTGCCCATAAGTTATGAAATACTAAAATACCAAATGTATGGGGAGTGATCCCCTACTGCTGGGAATGTGGGGGTGATTGGGGAGAAGCAGAAGAGAAATAGTATATGGTCATGAGTAGCCGTTGTCGCGTGGATGAATATTCGCTGATTGGAGTTCTCCTTGTGATGACTTTCCCTAATTGTGAATTGTAGGTGTTTGAATATGCCGCAGTGAGAGAAGTTGAGTCAATGAAACGTCTTGGTATAAACAGAGACCTATGGATAAGTTACCGTATATACTAGCTAATATTGCAAAAAGTAATGTGGATAAAAGGTATAAATCACAGATGCGCGATATTTAATCAAAGGGAAGGCAATGAGTCGTTACTTATTATCCAATTAAGCAGGTCGCCAAAACTAGAATTCATTGTTTTAAGCGTTGACGCAGTGAGCGATCTATTATGGTAAAATGTATGGTAGGCAATTTTATCCGTCCAGTTGTAATAGCCCCTTTGTTCCAGCACGTTCGGCCTGTCTTCCGTCGGAATGTTACAGATCTCCGGGACCAGCTCAACTAGCAAGGGGTCCTCCACTGCCAATTTGAAGGACGTGCGTCCGCTGTTCCATAGCCATGATTGCGGTCGGAAATCGGTGTGATAACGCTCCAGCATGAGCCGAGGAAATCGGCTCCCTTTCTGGCAGCCAATGAAGTCGGCATTCAACAGGTCCGGATACTTTTCGTCACACATGAAACACGGTAGCGTCCGCATCATCTGTCGCACCCGCTCTCCGTTGATGATAAAGACGTCAAAGTCCAGTGCGAGGCCGCCGTGTTGGATCAGCGCCTCGATCTTCATCACGTCCGCTTCGTGTTGAATGGAGGCGAATCGTTTGCCTTGCATGAGGAATTTTCGCCTGACCGGGACAATCTCCACACTCGTCCAATCCCCGATGACGTCACTGCAGTTTCCGAACGGCCAGAAATCCGGCACATTGGTGTGGATCATGGTTCGATCCGGGTGGAGATTCTTCAGCACCGATAACAGGCTGAGACACTCCATGAAGCTGACGCTCTTTAGATGGTCGGAATTTCTGTTTTCGTAAGTCACATTAGACGCAATCACTTTGAGGTTGAACTAGATGAATTGGCCCGCACTTTCCATTCTAATCTACGAGCCGTCTAAAACAACCCTCCTCCCCCCGTGAAAGGTTCACTAGATCGCCCATTTTATTGCCTCGGTATTCGGTTGATGAACTGTTATGGCTCAATGATCGTGCGGGCTTTCCAATTTAAAAACCTTCCTGGCTGTGGAGCTTACACTCTACATGAACATATTGTTGGACGCGTGACGGACTTTTTGGGGGGCACTTGTGCGAGGGGGGGGGGCAGTTTTGTTTTGGGGTTGTGTTGAGTTATGATTTTTATATTTTTGTGGTCATAATAATGCCCTCCTCCGGAACTGAATCTTTTACCTCTCACTCAAAAAAGCATGCAGATTCCCTCTTGTTTGTCACTTTTTTGGGGATTCAGAGTACTCGGTTTGAGATGAGTTCTGATTTCCTTCCCCCCCCCCCAACCTAATTTTCTGACCATGGCCTGCCTGATGGCGGGGCTAGTGTCCCGTTTGGGCAGATGGGGTATACGGAGATACGACGCAGAATGGTTGGGAGCTACGTTCTTTTAAGGGTTACGCTCAACTATAACATTTTTAAATATACATTTTTTTTGCGGCGGCGGGGGGGGGGGTGTAGGCTCGCAATGAACGAATGAATGGATAACAGCGGTTTTAATTGATTTAAAACGGTCATGTACAATTATGCCCCTTCCCCTGCACAAGCTCGAAGAATGACAGGAGAGCATTGGTTCCAAAAGATATTAATTTTACAGTGTCTGTGTTTATTAGATTTTGTAGAGACTCAAAGAATTTCCCCGGATCCGCTGCCCTGCAGTTTGTCAATTGTCTTTGGTACACGAAACATAGATCTTAGTAGTCTTCGCAAAAAAATACTAGAAGTGCATGCTTTGAGCTATGATGCTTTGCGATTGTGAATTGGCCCCACTTTTGAGGCTTACCAACAAACTGCTCCCCGAACCAGTCTGAAACAACCCCCCACCCCCCCCGAAAGGTCCACCCACTCTCATCCGTATTTTGCTCCGATATTCAGTTGACGAAATCCAGTTTGCAAGTTAAAATGCTCTCTGGTTTACAATGTGCGCCTTTTATCTTCAAGTGCGAGCCAAAGGATCTACAAACCCGAAAGGAAATAGCAGGAAGAAATGAACGATAATCTCCTGTTTCGTCCCAGTAGGCTCATCGCTTCCCCATTAGCGTTGCTTAACATCTCGAGCCGCCAACTGTATTTGCAAGAGTTTGCTCTTCATTTGTGCTGCGGTCATCGGGCGATGCATGCCGTCGCTGATGTTGCTTCTTCGCACCAATTTCAGTCGAATCATCCCGTCCGCATTCAAATTGGTGAACTGAGGCGATAGAAATAAACAAATGCTGAAACAGGCGACAAAAGCAATCAAGTTGGGCAATCGACCAAGTGATGCGACACGACGCATAAAAACATTTGAATATCTCATCTCATCAATGGTTCAAATTCGGAAAAGATTGGATTGAAAACTGATTTTTCACACGTAAAAATTTACAAAAAGAATTGTCGACGAACGACAGCATAAACAACTTCCGGCAAACTGTCTGAGCCGAATGCACTCAGCTACTTCAGGTCAAACGTGAAGGTATACACGTATGTTATCATCGTTAACGTGGCCGGCCTACGACAAACGCGTTTTTATCCCGCGGCAGTTTGTGTAACTCTTTGTTTGCCGAACGGATCAATGACCCCAAAACGCCGCCACTTTCCGAACGTCTAATTTTACGTCTGGAGTTTCTACCACGTCTGGGAATTCAACCTGCCCGAGATCAGTCAAAAGGCCATTCAAACATTCATTTGAATGGAGTTCTATGTAGACTGCTAATGGCGTTTTTGGGGTTCTACACATTTTCTGGTCTGCAAGCCCGCTTTACATGATGCGGGGTAAATGTTCTAATAGGTCTTCCATCTTCCCGATATGATTCGACTGCGTAGAAGCTTGTTTTCTATCAAGGTTTTCTCTGATCGCACTGCTGAGCTTAACAATTGTGCTCAACATCACAACACGACCCACTTCCAGTTCCGCTCCGGACCACACAACAACGGATGTATCACTCTTGAGATCCATCGTACGACGAATATTCGGTTCGGGAAGTTTATCACGAGGTCTGTCGGTCGGAGGCGCAAAAATACGCGTGGCACTTTCCGGTTGCGGAAGCAGCCTCATGTTGGCCTTGAACGCCGTCAAATCTCTTCTAATTTCGACTAATGGAAATAGCCGCATATCTGTCTTCTTCTTCACCGAGAAGAGAAACCATCAGTATGTGCGGCGAAGATATCAATACTTCTCCCAGTCAGCTGCCTGGAAGGAGAACTTATTTTTGCATGTCCTCGCACCGACCTTCCCGGGTATGAACACATCGGCTGACAAACGACGTTGGATGGCCATGTGGAAACCCTGTGCAAGTCAGCGGCTATTTCTCCCGGTAAAATTTGTAGGCGTTGGTAATCGTTTATACTCACGTATACTCACAAATGAAATGAAATTATTGTGTGAATTTTACCCTATTTTAGACTGATATTATCTAAAATGCAAGCAGCGGATGCGCCCTAATTTTACACCTAGAAAATTGAAGAGCATTTTTCTTTCAGAAGGCACTTCACAAATTTCCACTGATGATTCATTTTCGTTTGCTTCAAAAATTGTACCTGTCTGGCGATCATGATGTACTTCATCTCATTTAAAAAATATGATTCTAATCGTTGAGTTAAGGCAATTAATAACTATTTCTAACTGTCAACTTATCGAACACAAAAACAGGAATTGTCGAACCGTTATCGTCGGGTTAATTGGGCATCACCCAAACCCAAATGCTTCTCCCTCTCCGACTATGAATCCTAGACAAAACTAGCTCCCCCATCTAGTACTATCGCAGGACTCTTTACCCTTCTTCCCCTTCTTCCATTCTAGAGGGTTCTGTAAAATGGATGCAGCATACTCTTTGGTTTACACCACAAATCAGAAAATATACCTCGCCCCCCATTTGCCGTAAAATTGCCGTATAGAAGCTGTTAGCATTGCAAATGCTCTTTCCATTTGGTCTCTAATCCCTCAAGGCCTTGTTTACACTGTATCTTTTGCTTCTTATCGTACAATAGGATATATTGGCTTCGGAGGATTCCATCATCTACGTGGACGCCGATATAGTTTTTCTGGGCGCCGTTGAGGATCTCTGGAGACAGTTTGAGGAAATGAACGAAACGCAAGCAATCGCTATGGCCAACGAGCACGAAATCGGAATGGAGTCGGAAGCTTATTATAATCGCCATTCGAAGCTACCATTCTTCGTACCGCCACTTGGTGAGTAAGCAGCTTTGTAAAAATGAAAAGAAATGATCAGCCGCAGACAATTTCTTTATTAACTTCCCATTCTCCATCCATTTGCACAGGTGTTAATTCAGGAGTGCTTTTGATGAATCTGACAAGGTTGCGCTCTAGCAACTTCACGTGGGAGATTATCAGGAGCTACGCCAAATACCAGCAGAAATTGAACTTTCATGACCAGGATTTGCTCAACATCTATTTGTATGAACACCCAGGTATGACAATTTTGTCAAATTATGAATTATGCTCATTACCGGTAATAAAAAAAGCAAATCTATGGTGGGTGTAGGCATTGAAAATGAGTGTCCGTGTGAATTAGTTAGGTAATGCGGTTGCCTGCGAATAAATTCTGCATAGATTTGCAATTAAATCAGATACATTTCTACAAAATTTCCGGACCTGTCCAAGCGTAAGAGGGATACATTTCAGCACGTATTTACTTTCGGGAACATATACTCACCTAGAGAGAAATATTGCTACGCTAATTCCGGCTACGTTTCAGTCCACAAATGAGTATGAAACACGCGACGAAAAAGTTAAATGTCGGTCACCTTTTTACAGAGAACTTCTACCGCCTAAATTGCTCTTGGAACTACCGCATGTCGCACTGCATCAACGACACAAACAACTGCCACAGCGCAGGAACTGACGGTGTCCGGTTGCTGCACGGAAATCGGAATGCCTTTACAACGAGGACAATGGCGGAATTTCGTTTCATCGGGGATTCCATCTCGCAGGTTCGTACAACTCAATCCGCTCTGATAATAATGTAGTCACGCTGCCTTTACGCCAAAACATTAATCTTAATCGCTTTAAATGGTAGTCACTAGCAGAGCTGTTTTAACACTGATATGGGTGATATTCTCATTCGCATCATCAGATTATGCGGTCTGGTAAAGTTTTATCACCAAGTATCATCCGATGTGATATAATATCCAACCAAATAGTTTTTCAATATCAGGAGAGAATAGAGTGAAAATAGACTGCTAGTTCAGTACTGGTCAGCACCAATTTCCATATAATGGGACTCGGTCTTTTTAATCGAAATAAACTTTTTAATTAACGATCCCATCCTGCATTCAATCTCAAATAGATTGGCAACACTGAAAACATTTTTGGCACCTAGGGGAGGAGCTATGGATCAGTCTTCGAAAACTGCGTCCGCAATTCCAATCCTGTTTTAGAAAAATACATATCTCCGCCTCATAAGTTAAAAAAATTGATGCGTCGATGCGAATTGATTCCAAAGTGAATCTGAGATGCGCATTGTCAAGGAAAATGTATTTCGATTTATTCATTTAATTGATTAGATAATTATTACCACTAGGTTTACAAGGCATGTTTCATTTTATTAAAGCTTTAAAAATTTTTTTTTCTTCGTAGGTTGATTTGAGTCTGGTCAAAGACGACGCTAGGAATTACCTTCGGAATACCGTTGCGTCAACTTTGAACGCCACTTCCTGTGGTTCTTTACTTGTTAAAGGGCTTTCAAGTTAGAGTAGAGTGTGTAATTATGTTCCAATTTTTACCTTTGAGCGTGTGCAGTTTTCCATTATTAATATTTTGCCTATACATATTATCTATAAACATGGAGCATCTACAGCAGAAATTTGTTGCTCAGTGCAAATACTGATTTTCGAGCTCAATTGCAGTTCACAAATGTTGGGAAATTCACCACTTTGCAGTTGCTGAATATATTGTCAGCCGTCGTCTATGATGTTGACGGTGATCGCACTTACCACAGACGCTGAATCAATGAATCATTCTGAACCACGCGGATTGCCGAACGAATGATTTTGATGAACGGTAAGCTTGTCAATATATAACTTTATGTCTCGTTCATGAGATTCCATAGGAAAGGACAGTACGAGCGGTACATTTCCAGTCTACGCTCTGATACTTCTTAATAAATCTCTGCTAACTTGTTTTGCTGTACACATCATGATTGTCTCGCGGCTATTACGATCAGCAACGCTGTACTACAAGGCTGTCTGAAAGTTCTTTCAAACATGGGAGGTCAATGACCAATACGTGGCAGCAGAAGCTTAAGAGAACTTTTGCGGTTATGGGGGGGGGTGGTGGGGGCAGTCTTGTATTCGGCTAAAAACACAAATTCTGTTTGGAATTAAAGTACTAACCCCCTTCCCCCCCCCCAATGGTTCCATTTGAGAGGGGAATTTTGCGTCTGAACAAAAGAACAAGAAAAAGAGTATTGCGCGGGGAAGCTTTCCAATTCCAGTCTCGTATTTTCGACACACTTTACTTCCTGCCCCTTGCGAATGGTTCCAAAGCATCTCTGAGGGTATTTATTGTAAAATTTTATCACGCACTTAATGAAAAGCAATTCACATATGCTATTTCATTTTTGTAACTTGTTCTGGGGAGGTTCTTCCAAGTTCCCTCTTCGCAAAATCGCTTTGTTTCATCACTAATTTAACCTTTTTCCAATTGTAATTTCTGGAATTATTAATGTGAAGGACGTTGATCACTAGAAGTATGAAAAAAAGGCCATTAAGACTTTGCTGGTCAATGTCACAACGACAGACCCATCTGCTATTTCTAGGGATGGCATCAGATGACGAAAAGCGACATGTTGATTTGATTCGATTTTGAAATTCATTTGATCATTTGATTTCTTATCACTCCTTTTTTCCATGAAACATGATTGAATTTGATTTGAATTTGACATTTAACATTTGATCCCATCCCTAGGTATTTCAGTTAGCAATCTGTCCAATCGAGTCCATTGCTCTAATCAAGTACGGAGCTAATAAAAGAATATTTTTAAAAAAAGATTCCGTTATGCTAAATAGATCTGTTTTCTTGAATGTCATGAAAATTTGAACAGTATTCCGTCATTTGGAGGCAACAATGACGGACCGAGTAATTACGTCACTGATCCAAAGAAACTCTTGCGCCAGCTTTTTGATAAATGTTCTTGCGTTTCCATGCACGAGATGAATGCATTGATTCGTCGCTCTGCGTTGGCAGTTGTGGCTGCTGAATGCAATCACAACTCCGATGGTTCCAAGAATAACTGAGGCGAAAAGAGCTCTCGGTGAAAGCGGAATACGGAACACCTAGACATTATTTCCAGAAAAAAATCTTTCTTTACCGGAATATTTAGGAAGATAGATTTTTAGCAAGTCTTGATTGTGTTAGTTCAAACTCCGTTTGTATGTTCCGTACTCGCGAACAAGTTCCACAAAAAAATTAGCCGCACGTAGTCCTGTTAAATTCATCAAGAGTACTCCCTAAATTAACATCTAAAACTAATAATAAATGGCCAAAAATGCCAGCAGTATTTCGTCTGCTCTCTTTAGACCAACTTCAATGATAAAAAATAACAAAGAAAATGTTGCATGTACCCAGTGGTGAAACAACGGGAACTTGCTAACGCCTGCTAAATAAATAATGCAATATTGCTGATTTTTTTAGACTTATTATCTGAATAATCTCATCAATCTTGTTTTTCACATATTACCATTTTATTACAATTTTAAATTTAGCAAAACTGTCCTCAATGACGAACGTTAATAAGGTGTTTGAAGGATAAAATATGTACTAAAATCTGTGTATACGGGGTGTAAAATACGCTAAATTGCGTGGGAGATAGCCATGACGTACTGAGAACAATCGTCGTTGAGTGCAACAAGGTCTCCTTCAACCATCTTCTCAGCGGGTCTCCATTCTAAGTCAACATTTAGTCGTGCAAATTATTCTAACACTCCTATATAATTGCTCAACTTTGACAATGGTCAAATTGGCGGCAAATTTTACGGTGACATGGGCTGAATTAATTCGAGCCGAATCGCAATCTCTCCACTTTGGCGAGATCAAACTTTATCTTTTTACCAGTTTTCGGCATCAGGGTAAAAAGCCCCCAAGAACGTTTGGCGATTTGAACGTTCACGCAATCGGAAAATATTGCACTGAATGTTTGACAACTCTGCAATATTTTCGGTGAGTCACGAGAAAGACAGAAAGAGAGTGAGAGATGCGAACGTGAATGTTCATTGAGCCAAGTGGGTGTTCTCAATAAACGTACCTCCAGGCAAGCAAGCTCACCTTCCAAAATCTGAAAAACAATTGCTCACTGTCTACGCGGATGTTTTGTACCTCTAGCAAATTAGACACGGCTAAGACACCGGTTACAATCAGACGAGAAAGCTAGGCCTCCATTGTCAGAGCTGCCCATATCTTTTGGTCTTGAAACCAAGATGGAGCAATGGGTTTCCATCCTATTCTGAATCAGCGTCACAAATAAAAGTCCATCAAACCCCATTCAATCTCTAGATGACTGGTAGTAGTGATTTAATATATTTTGTCTGGACGTAAAAAAACGGTGCAAAATATGGACATAATTTTACAAGATTTGTCATCATGACCAAAATGTCGAAATGCCGATGTTGAAATGGTGCTTGTGCGAATTGTCGATTAGAATGAAATGTCTCCTCTGATGCCTATTCCGGGCGGTTTTATTTCAGACGTATGAATTGTCTGCTAATCAGTTGTTTGTTTAGGTGC
>LRSR01007735.1:0-11398 GCA_001579985.1 Hypsibius dujardini
GGCTGCAATCACATCCGCAGTTTCAGAAAAAAATAAGGAAGAAAAAAACTCCCGTATCACTTATGTGCTATTGCCCGCGCTTGATTGATTGATTCATCAGCCATGTTTCCGAAATTTCAATTTATTGATCCCAACCACTGTAAAAAAAAGTTTTTTGGAAAACGTTTGATTCCATAATTTTTGACACCTCTACTCCAAATTTGATTTGAAATCGATTGGCATCAGCAGAATATTTTTTCGATGCCAAGGGGCAGAGATATGGGCTAGTTTCAATCCAGGCTTCCGAGTGACTTTGCAGAAATTACCCGTAGTTCCGCCCCCTGGCATCCAAAAAATACTCTGTTGATGCCAATCAATTTCAAATTGAATTTGGAGTGGATGGCTGTCAAAAATTGTGGAATCAAATTTTTTCCAAAAAAAACGATATTTTTACAGTGGTTGGGATCGATAAATTGAAACTTCAGAAGCATGGCCAATGAATCAATCAACCAATCAAGCGCCGGGCGATAGCACATAAGTGGTACGAGAGTTTTTTCTTCCTTATTTTTTTCTGAAACTGCGGATGTGATTGCAGCCCCGAGACCCCAATGTTAAACCATGATATATGGACAGGTATTTGTGGAAAAAAACCATTCCGATCACGAGGTCAAATCCCGTAACCTTCCCGAGTTAGAGGACCTCGTCGTTTTGCTCCTCGGTCTGATAAAAACTACAATTAAAAAAATACAACTACCCTATTTTATACATACCCTCTCACATCCCCCATCTCCCATGTCACATGTCACATCTCCCCTCCCCCATCTTCATCCCCCCATCTCACATCCCCCATGTTCCATGTCCCAGCTTTTATACACACCCCCAAAAGCTCCTCCCAGGCAGTTCGTATCGAATGGAAAGCTGTTCAGTCCCTGTTCTATTCACACAATCGGATAAAAAGATGAAAAGGGTCACGACAAAGGCAACCAGTAGAAATAAATATCCCGCCCACTGCCTGGTCGTCATTTTATTACGGTGTTGCAATTCCATCGGAATGGACTTGAGATTTTTGACGCTAGCCTTGAGTGGCTGTTTATATAGGGCTTATTTCGATGGTTTTTTATTTGGAAAGGGTGTTAATCGAACGAAGGGTGACAAACAACGAAACAAACCGTTACTTTTTGTTGCGGTCAGCTGAATCTAATTCGGCGTTTAGTAGAGTAAATAGTTTCCGCGTCAAAGAACGCGTTTTCTGTCCGAGAAAATGTTCCATTGCACTTTGCTAGATGATGCTATATATATGCTGTTTCACATGATACTTTTTAGGCCATGATTTATTATTACTATTATATAATGGACGGACGGAAGGATGGATGGATGAACAGAGGAATAGACGGATAGACAGACGGATCAACGAAACGACGGACGAACATATGGAACGACGGACGGAAGGATGGACGGATGGATGATGGGATGGATGGATGGACAGACGGATGGACAGACGGATGGACGGACGGAAGGACAAACGGAATTAAGAACGAACAGATGGATGAACGGACGGACGGATGGACCGGCGAAAGGATTATTGGAAGGACAAACGGATAAATAAATGAACGGACGGACGGATGGACGGAAAGATGTGCGGATGGATGGATGGAAAGGCGGAATTACGGATGAACAGATGGGATGACCGGACGAATGGACAGATGAACAGACGGACGGACGGATAGATGAATAGACGGACACTAAGTCGGAGAAAATGGGGAACTTAGCAGTGAAATAGGCAGGCCGAACAAAAATGACAGCTCGAAAGTCGACCAGACAGACGGAATTTGACGGCGTCTGATGATTACGAATGATCAATTGAAGGTCATCCAGGTACGTAGAGAAGAAAGGTTAATTCTCACGTGCAGACAGATCGATAGCCAGTCGGTGGTTGGATTAATCGGACGCATGGGTAACTGTCTTATCAGAAAGGGAAATGAAGGTTATGGCAATGAGCTTTACGGACAGTCAGTTAGCTAGACGCAGGTAGATAATCTGACACACAGATGAACAGGTCAATTCACATCGAGAGTTTGATAGACAGCCCTTCCGGTAGTCTAAGAGGACAGGCCGGACAGACGGACAGCCAGATGGACGGAGGGGTAGTCAGATAGCCGAACGGTGATAGACAGACAAGCGGTCAATAAGCGGACGGACGATCAGACGGATGGACAGTCAGTTAGTCATGCTGAATGGAGGGAACTATTACGTGATTCATGATTTAAAATAAAGGTCGCTTCTACGACATAGGTGTCTAGAATAAAGATCTTTATTCCTTGAAAATTCCAGCGATAGTCCCAAGTAGTTTCTGCTCTACACAGCCCATCACATTCTGCAAGACCCAAACCGGTTGAAACACCGAGCCTAGCTGCCGAACCCGTAACTTCGGTTTCCGACTTTGATTTAAGGCATTTGCAGGAAAGACACCAACAACTCGCCACCCGGCAAACAGCATCGCCAACCGTCGGTGACCGTACGTCCGATGGGCATTCCAATCCAAAGCGTCGAAGCAACAGGGTATTCCCACGAACGCGTATCCCCCGGGCTTCACCACCGACAACATCCTCGCCATCGTTTCCAAATCCCCCGACGGATTCAAGACATCTCCGTACCTGGTGATGACAAATTATTCAGTTAATTTAGCGCTCATGACATAGCCCCAAAAAAACACTTACAAATTAGTTGTTATTTTTAGTTTTTAATTCCGATCTGTTAGCACCCAATGAACAGTTACTTATTTTGCATTGTGCAAGGGATCAAATTATTCCCTTTTTTTGAGCAATTAAAATAACTAAGACTGATAAAAATTATCTACACAAGATTAAAGTGTTTTAATTGGAGATACAAAGTGGGTTAGTTTTTGTCGTTTTTAATTTGGTTTGGCCATGTCCACCCGCCATACCGTCCCAATCCATCATGCTCAATGCTGGAATAGGTGAAGAGGAAATCGAACGGTTCAATTTGGCCTTGCAGAAAAGCTGCTGTGAAATTGGCTGGAGTAAAAGTGCGGATTTGTGGATGCTGAGAGATGATTGCTCCGAATTCCAAAGTAGTCACGTGGTCGGCTCCGTATTCCAGGAGGAAGACCTCCAGCCACGGTTTCTCCGATCCGATCACGAGACCGCGACGCGATGAGACTGCTGCTTTTCCGTGAGCATCCAAGGCTTGATAGACGAAGCTGCTGTCGTAGTTGAAATAGGTCTGACGAGCACGGACCCGAGCTCTGAGGTCGTTGATCGTGTCGAGAGACCACACTGACGTCAAAGCGGAACCGCCAAGGTAAGCCTGCATATATATATACACGTGGCCAGATTAATGGGTGGCAGAGTTCGAACCACTCTTAAGCTGGGCGCAAGCAAAATTGGCTGGCTCGAGTTTAAGCCAAACACCCAGCATTATGGCCATGTGTGTATGTGTGTATATAAATATGTGTATATATATATACGTCCTCCAAAGATGGGAGGACATAGGATCCCACAGAAACTTACATTGTCAAAGTAGAACTCCCGTATGGAAATGATCCCGTTCATGCTGTACCCATTTCGGAGGGACCCTGGAATTTTGCGTGGTGCTTCTCCGAAACGAGCTGCATGAATGAAAAAATGAACGAAAATTCTGCTCGAAATTTCTGCTCACTGAAACTTGAAGAAAAATTCGACGGAGAAAGACATCCTTCGACTTACCAGCTTCCGGTTTCAGCCAGGCCTGTACCAACGGAAAATCCGGTCGCAATAAGGGATGCACAGTGTGAAAGGAGACAGGCAGAGCGAGTGCTGCAAGACACTTGTCTGAAAGGTTCCCCTGATCAAGCTGTTTGACTGAAGAATCCTGTTGGTTCCCGCAGAGACCGACATACAGACTGACGAAGCAGGTTGCCTGGACGGAAAATACAGCAAGACATACCACGAAATATCGGTCTTGTTTTCGACAGGAATTTCGAGGATAATAATCCAATATGATCGGTTGTGTCATAATTAATGTTCCGTAAAGAAGAGCCCTTCAAGCGGGATGCCATTTGAGAATGTGAAAGCGAATTGACACGACTCATTCGCAAGCTGAAGTAGAGCGACAGTGACGGCAAGGTCAATCAACTTTTTGCAGGGTATAATTGGTGCATTTTCACTTACTGCCTGACCGGTGCTTACGATGTAAAGTGAATATACCTAATACTTAATGCTTGGGTGATTCACGCCAGGTCTTGTTACGTTTTTTCCCATTCAGACATGTGCGTGGACATTATCACAGCGCCTTCGGTGTACGGATAGAAAGCGAGGGCGTTCTCTCTGGCCTGACTAATTACACATATCAAGACAACCGGAGCATGTTAACAGTTAGAGGTGTGAAAAGATGCCAGTCTCTAAACGAAAGATGGAACCATCGTTTACAGGCTGTATTTTAAATTGTTCTCTTCGGTAAAAAAAAACTACTGATAAACTAAATAAACTTTAAACCAAAAGTATTAGTTCGGTCCGGTTGCTGATATCTTTTTCACGCAAAGGAAAGTGAAGAATGGGCGACTTTGGTTATTTCTGCCGGACCTTGGTGAAGCAGCAAGCAGATGACCGAACCATAATTTCGAAATTTCAAGCAACACATCAACTTTCAGAAACAATTGCCTTTACTGAAATCAATCAAACCATTTTTGGCGGGAAATTCGTCGCTCGCCATGTGGTCATTTGATCGAACCGTTTTTTGGCGGGAAATTCGTTGCTTACCATGTAGTCATTTGATCGCACCGTTTTTTTGGCGGGAAATTCACTCGCCATGTGGTCATTTGACAATATCGGGCGCTAACGGGTTTTAAGGCAATGTTCCCAGCAGTTTCGCATTCAAAAAATTAATTCGCAAATTACGCTGAATAATTTTTCAAATCAATTGCATTACAATGGCACGATTTGATTCGATTCTACTCTAAAAGATGTCCGTAGCACTGCCGTGCATATAATAATGTTCAATATTAGAAAAAAACGTTTATCATTCAGAAAAACAAGTGGTTCTTTAAAACCCAAAAATTGGAACATTAAAAAAGCCCAAACACGAGGAGTTTTGCGATGGAGTCTTGATGTTAGGGAGCAATTTTGGGAAAGTGACGAAGTTTCCGCTGTTTTGCTCTGGGGATGTGGGAGCTCCCGAATTGTACGGTAAAGCCAATAAAAGCGTCCTGTTTTGATTAGAGAAGTTGTATCTGTGTTTATGTTGTCGAGTTACTCATCAAATTTGGGAGCAAACGCAGTCAAACAAAAATTTGGATTTCGAAAGTTGGACATCAAAGATTTCAATTTAATTAATAAACATTTTACGCACTGTAGCACTGACAAGTAGTCTGACAAGAGAGACAGCTATTGTTGTGAAGACGGCGCTGCGCAATATGCCGCATACACCAGCCCGCTAATTTACTGCACAGTCACTCCGTTTGTCCTTACGATTCATGCGCGATCGATCCACCAGGCTAACTCATTTCCTAAAGCTAAAGCGTAACAAACATATTTCGGAGAGGCGTGGAGGAAATGTGTCTCTGACTGTGCTGAAAACATCTCTTGCAGGGAGGATCAAAAGATCCCAGTCATCATGACAGATGCAAAACTCTTCTCCGTATCCGAGCAGACAAGGTGACTGGCAAATTGTCCAGCTTGTATATATGTCAAAGAACAGCTGCTGCTTCTCTATATACAATTTTTGTTTATCAATTTTTTAGTGCCTATGTTGTTTGTTGCCGTATCGGGTTTCTTATTCACAAATTCGATCGGATTTCGAGGAGAATTAACAAACATTTTTTATCATGTCCCAGCCTAGCTATAAACTCACCTATTTCGATGCTCGCGGCCTGGCCGAGCCGATCCGACTGTTGCTGGCCTACGTGAAGATCCCCTTTGAGGATCTACGGACGAAGGAATGGGCGAGCCTCAAGCCCAAAACACCCTTCCGTCAAATCCCCATCCTCGAGTTTGATGGGAAGCAGTTCGGTCAAAGCCACGCCATCACGCGTTATCTAGCGAAGAAGCACAAGCTGGCTGGTACCAACGACGAGGAGCAGCTGCTGGTCGACGGGGTTGCTGACTACGTCAAAGGTACTACGACTGTGCTAGACTTATTTTCATAATTTTTAAATAGTTCAGTTTCTATATTTTTATACACTTCACAAACTTTTTCCTGGCGACTTTCCGGGTCCCAAATTTTTAGCGGACCAAAATAAATGAACTCTTAATCTCAAGATGTTGTTTCTCAATGTTGCAGACATTTTCGCGGCTCGCTTGAAATGGTGGTTCGAGAAGGACCCCGAAACGAAGAAGAAACTGCAGGAAGAGTACTTCAAGACGAACTTGGTGGCCCAAGCTGAAATCCTTCAGGCTCTGTTGAAAGAAGGCGGTGGCCAGTTCTTCGTCCCATCCGGAGTGACGTTCGCGGACTTTGTGGTGGCCAACGAGTTCTTCAGCCTGAAGAAGCACTACCCCACGGCATTGGAGCCGTTCCCGGAGCTGAAGGCTCATCTGAAACGCGTCCACAACCTCCCAGGCATCAAGGAATGGGTCGCTCAACGCCCCGACACCGACAACTGAAGGCGAAAACAAACAACTTCCTACATAAATGCTGCGACCTTCTTGAATCTCGATTAATTATACTCACGTTATGTTTCCCTAATTCATTTTATGAGACTCGGAAATATCGAACACGGACTTTTGCCACACGGAAAACGTATCCTTCATTTATTTCATATCATTTTTTCGCTTCAAAGTTATCAATCATTTCAGAGCACTTTATTGCTTGGCCTCGCACTGTCCGTACTCCCCCCCCCACAACACCTTGCTACCAGTGATTTTAAATAAGTGTAAAGTAATCTTGCAAACATCGATTTCTATTTTTGTGGCTTTATATAAAATATAAAAATATATTTGAATTAAATACAAAAGCCGCTTTTTGGGTCATTCAAAATATCCTTAAACTATTGTCAAGCAACACTAATCGTAGCCCCAAGCGCGGGCTCTTAACTAAAGCCGGAGAGCGACTGCATATGTGTGAGAGACCTACACAAGACAACTTTTCTTATCGATTGTGTGTCAGTGTGTGTGTGTGTGTAGTGTGGGGGTGTGTCTCTGTCTGGTGTCTGTCTGTCTCTGTCTCAAAATCAGCCAGCGCCAAAAATGTGCCTTCTCATTCAAAATGTCTTGCAATGTTCCAGAGAGCCCTTAAAAATGAGTTGTATTACTCGATCGCTCTCCTTGCAAGCAGCGCAAGAAAACAAGCCGCAACGCATTACTAGTTTTTTTCCAACGACTCTTTTCCTTCTTTTACCTTAAATTTTGCCGCTCAGAGAGATGTCGAATCCTTCGTACAAATTGACGTATTTTAATTTCCGCGCACTCGCGGAGACGACACGATTCATCTTCGCCTACGTCAAGGTCCCCTACGAAGATGTCCGCATTCCGATGGAGCAATGGCCGGGCATTAAGAGAGAGACTCCGTTTCGACAGCTGCCGGTGTTGGAGATTGACGGCACGGTGTACGGGCAGAGCGCGGCATTCAACCGACTGTTGGCCAAACGGTTCAACCTGGCGGGGACGACCGAGGACGAGCAGGCCCATGTCGACGCCATCTATGACTACGGAAAAGGTACGTCACCTAATGCATAAAAAAGAGAAACATTTGCCCGTATCAGCGACGTTTAGAGATCAATCAGTGAAAGGCTTATTCAGTGAAATATACAAGACATATCTCATGGCAACAGACGAGAGTACAAACAAACTTCCGTACAGATCTCGGTCAATATTTTTCCGGTTCCTAGATTGTGCGGGCAGACAAAGTCATACAGGCAGATAAAGAAACAGGCAGAAACACAGGGAGCCAGTCATACCTGCAAGCAGGCAAACAGGCAAGTAGACAAGCAGACAAACAAACCGGTAGACAGACAGACACACGACAGACCGGCGAACAGGGAGACAGACAGACAGACAGACAGACAGACAGACAGACAGACAGACATATTTGGGGAGTTTGGGACTGTTGTGGAACAGATAAAACACGTTAAGAAATTCGTAGAGCGCAGGAATTAAACTGAAAAATTGCAATATATATTCGATCAGAGAAAACATATCCACAGACAGGCCGATGTGGTCGAGTTAGAACGGGTACTTATCCATATTCTGGCACGAGCTCAAACTTTCTAGTTCGTCATATTTTTGCTTCGTGGGTTTGTAGGAAGAAAGGAGTGGCCATATTGATTTTCATATGTTTGTTCATTTTAACTCTTGTTTTTATTCTCTCTTCTGTAGATTTAAACTGTATTTAAATTTAGAAAACGGGCTCTCAACCTCTTTAGCTTTTGCTTAGCGTAACGATTATGTAATTATTGAAATAACGAGCCATTAATATGAATCAATGTTATAAACTAAGACTGCTAAAGCGCGAGGAAGCAGTATACTATTTATTAAGTTTTCTGACATTTTATTTTCTTTTTTTCTGCTTTTGTTTTAGTTTAGTTTAGTTTAGTTCTCCAATAATCGAGTAGTAAATATAATTTACTTTAGCTGAAAAAAACTCTAATGGGATTAGACTCTTTTGTTTGCAGAAAATAATTCGTTTAGGTTAATATGATCATTTCCAAAGTGTTTATTATTTTGCAGATATTTGGGCTGCAAACATGAAGTACTGGGTGGAGAAGGATCCGGTGAAGAAGGCCCAAATTCAAGAGGAATACCTGGCCAACGGATTGGAGGATCACTTAGAAGTGCTGCAAGCACATTTAACCAGCTACGGCAAGGGGAAGTACTTTGCTCCGTCCGGCGTCACCTTCGCCGACTTCTGGATTGCCAATCTCCTCTATTCCATTGAAGAACGACTCCCTACAGCGTTGGATCAGCATCCCGTACTGAAAGAGTATGTTCAACGGATTCACGATCTGCCCGGTATCCGGGAGTGGGTCGCCACTCGTCCCCAGACATAATTACGAGTAAAAGAGTGCACAAAGTGGCGCCTGTGCAATTGCATCTGACAAATCGCATCGAGATCTCTTGACGGCTTCATTATTCACGGGAAACGATGAAACGTCTTTTGCGAATACGTTTTGCAGTTTTAAGTTTTTCTTTATTACGTTCAGACTGAGATAATGTGGACTGAGGTCAATGACCCGGCCAATTAAAATCAAAAAAATATTTTGCTGATGTCAATCGATTCCAAATTGAATTCTGGATGGGCTCATGTTGAAATTAATATATTTTCATATATAAGAAAGGTCCCACACTCCCGCTGTACTGCAACTACAAAGTGTCTAGAAGTCGGACCCAAAAATAGGGCTAGAAATAGAGTACCCTTCTTGTATTGTACTGCGAACTAACTTGGGACCGTTTCCAGACGAGAAATTCAGAATAGCTCCGCTCCGAATTTTCTAATAGAGCTATATTTATGATGATTTTTGAAATTAATTTTATCGGTCAAGATATGAAAACTTGTTTTCGGCTGAATTTCGAAGTTCCGAAAACACTGCAAGATTCCATTTTCAATCACTTTAAAAAACTTTATTTTTGTAGAATAATTTAATTTAACGAATTTTAATACTATTCTTCTCAAACATCAATTTCAAATTGCTTCTCACCAGCAGAATTTATTTTGAATGTCAGGGGGCGGAGCTACTTATTTTTCTGGAATATCACTCGTAAGTTTCCGATCGGGCTCGAGAATCACCTGTAGCTCCGCCCCCCGACATCCAGAAAAGATTCTGCTGATGCTTATCAATTTCAAATTAAATTTTGAAAAGGGAAATGTCAAAATTCTTCAAATTTAACCGTTTCCCAAAATTGAAGTTTTTACAGTCAAAAGCAGGGAAAATGGATTTTTCCGTCTTTTCTCGACTTTGAAATTCTGCCAAAAAAAAGCTTTTCTATCCTGAGCAACGAAATTAACATTGAAAAATCATCATAGTTGTAGCTCTTTTAATGAAATAAAAAGTGGAAACATTGTGGGTTCTTCCTCTAAAAATCGTCCCAGGTCGCTCGCGATCCGAATTGGAAGTCTGCAGTGGTGAATGTTATCAGGCATTCGTGCCATACCACTGCTGAATAATCCATCCATCGAGGCACGCGGCACCAGCCTCTACAGTGTAGAGACGCCCTCAATGGCAACCAATTACCTACACTGGTCTCTAGATAAGGTTGCATTTCTCATTCTTCAAAATGAGTTGATCAAACAAATAAACCGTGCTGAATGAACGCGTCGTCGTTGAAGATAAGCACATTTTATCTGAAAATTTCTTACCAACCTTGACTTGAAGCAAACAACACTTTCTCCCAACAGGTACATAGACAGTCTCCTTCAATTACCCTTGTAGATGTTCTCTATTTCTCTATAGTCTCTTATAAAATTAATTTTGTTAGCCTGAAAGATGTCCCATCCCACGTATAAACTCACCTACTTTGACGTTCGCGGTGTGGCCGAGGCCGTGCGGTTTGTTTTTGCCTACGCCAAGATACCTTTTGAGGATGTTCGGATCCCTTGGAGTTCTCCCACGGATTGGCCGGCGCTCAAGCCCAAAACGCCCTTTCGACAGCTTCCCTACCTGGAGATTGACGGAGAAGTTTATGGGCAGAGTGCCGCCTTCACGCGACTAGTGGCCAAAAAGTACAATTTAGCCGGCACCACCGATGAGGAGCAGGCTCATGTCGACGCCATCGCCGACTATATAAAAGGTAATTTCTCCTAAATTTTGTTTTATTTTACAGTCACACATATTGCTGTGCAGTTTATTACTGTAAAGTCCCGACCCATCCGTGGCATTTTTTGGACCCCCCAGTAAATCAGACCCGTTGGGCCAAAACAAATGTTACGCTTCAATCGATCAATCAAGCGCTTGTTTCTTCCCTAATTGCTGACCGAAAATTTCGGAGCTGTAAAAATATCAATCAATCGAGCAATATCTATATAAAACTTTATTACATTTACAAATCTGACTCCATCTCTTAACCATCACCAGATTCTTCACCAAACTCTTCCTCGGCAAAAAGGCTCATTTCTAAAAGTTTTGATTTTCATCATCACCGACCACTTCATCGCCGATTTCACCGCTGATTTGATTCTAATCTATTATTTCGGCTTTCACAAAAGAATTCCGAACAGTATCAAAATCAACTGCTTCCCAAGCCGCAGAAACCATGTTGATGAAGTCCTGCCGGCCAGGTTTTTTTTAGGTATCCTCCTTTCATTTGAGCGTTGTTGTCAAGGCGCCACTTGTGATACTCCGCCTTGTAGAAGGACTTGACCACTCGATTCACCATAACGTCAAGTGGTTGCCATTTTCCCGTCATTCCAGCAGGAAAAACGAGATGAATCAATCAATCAACTGCAGGAAGGAAGAATGAAAACTGCAACTGTGAACTGCTTACGCAATCAA
>LRSR01007737.1:0-14578 GCA_001579985.1 Hypsibius dujardini
ACTGTCTGACGTCCTCGTGCACAGCTTGGTTGAGTTGTTTCCGACATCAGGCCTACGTGAAGTGGCTCTGAAAGCAGTCCGTCAATCTTGTACCTGTCCGACCCTGAAACGCCCCTTACTGCGATCCAAACTGTTTACAGTCGCGCTGATTCCATTGCTGGCCAACGCAGACAGTCACCCTAATCTGCGGCAGCATGTGTTAATGTGCCTTAGCAGTTTTGTTATGGATCATGTGGATGGGGACTTATCCAATGAAATTATCGCGCGGCATTTGTCTCCGCAGTTGCGTGTAATGGTGCAATTAGCCGCGGATGAATCCCCGGTATGGTAGTACAAATCACACTTTCTTGTCGAAGCTTTCTTTCGTTCAACGGTTTTTTGTTCCTTATAGGGCGTCCAACAGTCAGCGATCGACTTGCTCTGCCGACTGGCCTCCAATAGTGTCATACGGAGTGAATTCGGTTCCAAGGGAGTGATCGCCTGCTTCATCGAGCATCTTTCATTTGACGATCAGCAAACAACAGTTTCCAGCGTGCAGAAAAAGGTACCATTAAAGAGGGTAATTTTTGGAAAGTGACTGTTTATTCACTCTCTTTGCTGCCGTGTAGATTGTCTATGCCTTGACACTCTGCTGTCGAGATGGATTTAATCGGGCGCGCCTCAGCGATATTGGAGGGATGAAGGTTCTGATGGCGGTGTTGGGCTCACCTTTGTACCAGTCGGTACATCTTCATATTCTAAACTCCCTGACGGAGTTTCGGCACGATGAGGCAACGATGGGCTTAATTGTGAACGATTATTCGGCGGTCATCCATGCGGCGCGATATCTGAATGCTGCTATAGAAACTCTTCATCCTTCCGAATTCAGAAAGTCAACCTCTGATGTAAGTGCATTGTTCGTCTTTTCGGCTCTCTTTTGATTGAATTCAATGTGAGCTAAGAGGTTTTAAATCTTTTTACACCTATCTCCTTTTTCTCAGGTACATGTTCCCGTGACAAGGGAATCAACTCAAGACCGTGCTCAAGCAACTTGGGAAGCAAGCTCTTCCACAGTATTCTCAAACTCTCCTTCCACCTTTCACGGAAATGCTAGCTCTTCCAAAGCGTTTGCTACTACTCCAAGGAAGTTTAGCGCGCGCAGCCCATCCTACCAGAATGTTATTCAAGAAAGTGAGGCTCGCCGCCAGTACGAGTTTTCCAGCCCTGCTTTCACACCTCCGGCGGTGGATGAAGAACTGCGTCGAGCTTTGCAGTCTGGTTGTATCAGTCCTCAATCGTCACATACAGCGTGCTCCAGTCCAGCATCACCTCAATCGCCGGCATTTCCACAGCGTGCCTATATGGAGGACAGCCTGTACCGCGGCCGGTATTCGCCCGTCATGGTTTCATCCGACGGGGAGCTAGACGCTCGTGTTAATTGCGAGGTACAATAACATTTGTCTGCGACCGACCTGCCTGCCTGCCTGCCTGCCTGCCTCCATGCCTGCCTCCATGCCTGCCTCCATGCCTGCCTCCATGCCTCCATGTCTGCCTGCCTGCCTGCCTCTGCCTGCCTCTGCCTGCCTCTGCCTGCCTCTGCCTGTCTTTGCCTGTCTTTGCCTGTCTTTTTAGAAACCGAAATTGTTTCTGTCTGCCTGTATGTATGTCTATTTATGTGTCAGTCTCTCGGGTTTTCTGTCTGTCTCCATGCTTGTCTGTATTGCGTTTAATGTTTGTGCCTGTTGTTTGTGCTCGTTTGTCCGTCTGTCGTTTTTCGATAATGTAGCCTACCCCATTATATGTCACCATCTTTTGAATTTTCAGACGTCCAACCCCTCTGGAGCTCCTGGAAATAAGCGGAGACGTGACAGCGACATGGAGGTGGAGACGGTTCCAATCAAGCGGTCGCGAGCTCATTCCCTATCTCATCCTACCTTGACTCAAGACGACGCCAAAAAGTGTCTGCAGTACGTTCTGGCATTCTTTGAGTCGGTGTCATACCGAAGCAACCTCGTTCCGGCACTGGCGTCCGGCAGCGTGATTTCAGGCTTCGTAAAGCTAATTGAGAATGCTCCCGCCGCCCTTAAAAATACGGAAATGCCCACCGGCACAAAAACCGCCTTTCACACCCTGCTCCGCATTGCCCGGGAGCCAAAATGTTTTGAAACACTGGTGAAAGTGGGACTTCCGTTGATGCTGGTGGACGATCGGTCGGATGTCTTGAGTGCCAGTGCTCTGAAAGCCAAGAAGGAGGTGCTTTCTCTTCTGCGTGTCCACGTCACGGGAGAATTCGGATTCGGCGAATTGCTTCATTTGTGCCTGTGTTCCAATCGTCAGATACGCATAAGCTGTATCGCGTCAGCTTCCGTTCTGATTCAAACTCGAGCAGACCGAGTACGATTCTTTAAAAAGAATGGTATTCTGGACCAGCTGATGGACGCTTTAACGGAATTTAATTCCGGATCTGAGCATCGTCGACTGGTAGCACAGGTGAGCGAGCGCGCTGAACATTCAATCTTATTGACAGCGAGAGCTTGAAATGTTGCTTTCTGCTTGGCGCAGGCGGTGCACGCTTTTTTCCTGGACGATGTGTCCATCGATGGAGAACAACTCTTTCCGGGGTATGTTGTCATTCTTGTACGCTCTGAAGAACATGCGAACGCAGACCAACAGACAGACAAACAGCTAAACAGACAGCTAGACAGACAGACCGACAGACAGACAGACAGACAAACAGACAAACAGACAGACAGACAGACAGACAGACAGACAGACAGACAGACAGACAGTCAGACAATCAGACAATCAGACAAATCTGTGATCAGTGAGGTATATATAATAATCAAATACGTGATTACTTTGGAAACAATCAAATGTAGAGAATAGAGATTACACGAGCAGCCCATATCCGAAATTGTATCAGTTAATTTTAATTTTTCCTTTCAGAATTTTGGGTGATATTGAGGAGCCGCCGACCGTGTGCTGTCTAACGGAAAATGACAACGAGATGGAGGTTGAAAACGACAAAGGAATCTTTTTGCTGGACGATGGGACAAGGATTACTGCAAGGAGACAACTGCTGAGCCGGAATTCTGATGTGTTTGCTGCCATGCTCGGAAATCGTTTCCGGGAGGGTCAAAGCCCCAATCCGATCATTCCGATTCGTGACACTCCCACGCCGGCGTTTGCTGCTCTTGTCCATTTTTTTTCGGGCTGCAACCTGGGCAGCTGTTTTGCTCTACAGAACGTCTTTCTAAGCGGAGACGATCTCTTAGATCTCTGCCAGCTAGCGGACCGGTATCTCGCATTCGACTTGAAGAATTTCGCCTCCGATGACTTAGTGAAGCGGTTGCTGGACGTCACAAACGCCTGTCACCTTTTCGAAAGCAGTCTATCCATCCAGCTGGATTGCATCGGTGAGAGGATGCTGGTGCGGATACTCAAATGGCAAGAGATGGATACTACTCTCAGGTCCGCCTTGTTAGACTGCCTCCTCAGGAGCGATTGTGCACTGGTTGCTGTTAATTATATCAGGGTTCTCATCGAAAGTGCGATGTAAATTTTCAGCTGTGAATTTTCATTTTTTTTTCCGGTTATTTATCCACCGTGTTTGAATTTGTTGACTTTTTCTCATTCGAGATGTGTTCTGACGCTGGTTTCAGCTTCAACTGTTACAGGTTGATACTGTAGAGTCCCGACCCATCCGTGGCGCCTACGTTATCACACAATAAACAGCTACCATTTTGATTGATCGCAAAATGTGCGAACCACAAGACCGCACATGTCGATTGAATGATTGCACAAGCAATTCACAGTTAGTTTTCATCCTTCCTTTCTGCAGTCGATCGATTGATTCGTGATGGTTTTTTTGTGCTTCCTTTAAATTTGGTGAATTTCGAGTTTGGTGAAGGATCTGGTGACGGTGATGAGATGGAGTCACATTTGTGAATGTAATAAAGTTTTATATTGATATTTCTCGATTGATTGATATTTTTACAGCTCCGAAATTTTCGGTCAGCAAGTAGGGGAGAAACAAGCGCTTGATTGATCGATTGAAGCGTAACAGTTGTTTTGGCCCACCGGGTCTGATTTACTGGGGGGGGGGTCCAAAAAGTGCCACGGATAGGTCGGGACTCTACAGTACGTTAACACGGCAAGATTGCCAAGATACAATTTACATCTTTGTACATGTACAGAATTGAGAAGATTTAGATTACCTTCAAAACATACCAGCTACAAAAAAACACAAACAAAAAGAGACACTCCTCGTGGAAAGACGCACTCCTCGTGGAAAGAGACACTCCTCGTGGAAAGAGACACTCCTCGTGGAAAGAGGCACTCCTCGTGGAAAGAGGCACTCCTCGTGGAAAGAGCAGTGCATTCACTTGAGTTTATTGCGGCTATCGCATCGCACACTCCACCCGCTGAATTTCTGGACGTCCCCGCGTGCCGTCATGGCCAAGTGGAACAGCTCCCTCACCGTAGAAGGACGTAGGTCCTCGATATCCAGAGCGCGAAGATCCACTTCCTCCTTTGTGGCCCACTGAAAACCCAACTCTCGCCTGCAAAATAAAAGAATGGGTTATTCTTTAGACACCGGAAGGGATTTCAAAACTTGATCCGATGATTACAGATAAATTATTCAAATGAGACAGTAACGACAGGCCGAACGCACAACGTGTTCAGTAAGGGTATTCAAATTTCGCTTATTTGCAGCGATTATCTCGCTAATTCAAACTCGCTAATCTCCCTGGTTTTGAAGATAAACGAGAAAAGCAGCCAAGGAGCTGCTTTTCTCGGTTATCTGCTCGCTAATTGTGTGCATCTGTCTTGTGAGTGGTCCATGTCAGTTGAGATTAGCGAAGGAGACATAGCCTCAGGTAAGCCAGGGGGCCTGTCCTCCTTATCACCGTTGCAAGGGTGTGCAAAACCAGGGAGATTAGCGAGTTTGAATTAGCGAAATAATCGCTGCAAATAAGCGAACTTTGAATACCCTTACTAAGGGTGTTCGAACTTTGGTACACTAAGGGTGTTCGAACTTTGTTAAACTAAGGGTATTCAAACTTTGTTAAACTAAGGGTATTCAAACTTTGGTACACTAAGGGTATTCAAACTTTGGTACACTAAGGGTGTTCGAACTTTGGTGCACTAAGGGTATTCAAACTTTGGTACACTAAGGGTATTCAAACTTTGGTACACTAAGGGTATTCGAACTTTGAATACCCTTACTAAGGGTATTCTTACTAAGGGTAAAGGAGATAAACGCATACCTTTAAACATACACGTACAATAATGACGTCACAGAACCTTCAGTCAGTTCAAAACCAGACCATTAGCTGGCTGGAACAGTTGTCTTTAGACTCACTAGACAAATCGACGGAAAGATCTCAAACACAAACGACCCATTCAAAAGACGCGGCAGAATCAACAGGAAAACAACTCTTTGCACTGACCTTTTCAGCAGCAAAGTTGCCGCCGCAAATCGGTTCAGCTGGTCGGTTCGGTGAAAATTTCCCATTGATGTCCTGAAGGCCTTCTCACGGTCGTGACGGAGGCGTAAGGGCTCGATGACGGTGTCGAGCATCCGGAACAAAGTGCGGCGCCGCTGTTCCGCTGAATGGAATTGCCCACCGAAATCGTACAGCGCCGTCTCGGCCCGTCCGACCTCCACGTTGTACGGGAACCTCGAGCTGTAGACGATCTCCGGCAGGGTGGCATCCCTGATCTCGCAGTGCAGGAGTACCAGGCGCCGCACGGTCCCCGGCAATGCTACTAAATCTTCCAGCGCCACCGCGCACCTGAAAATAAAGAAGAGAGAGAGTGACGGTTAAAATACCTCCGTGGAAACTGCAAGACAAGCAAGACAACGAGATACTACAGACTACACAGATTGCTTGTAGAGGATCAAAAAATATGTGCTGTTGTTGCTGTTGTTATTTAGTGAACATAATTTCGGTTTGAGCAAAATAAAATGAAAACGGGAAGCACATTTTTTGTTTGTTATTAAGCGGCAGTTCATTATTTGCCACGTGAAATTGCTTTGGTCAAAGTCCAAGTCCAAGTCAAAGTCAAAGAGTCACCTAAGGAATGACCAAATCTCAATCATACTCGGTGAGTCGGTACTCGGTGCGATACTCGGTGAGTCGGTCAGCGCGATACTCGGTGAGTCGGTCAGTGCGATACTCGGTGAGTCGGTCAGCGCGATACTCGGTGAGTCGGTCAGTGCGATACTCGGTGAGTCGGTCAGTGCGATACTCGGTGAGTCGGTCAGTGCGATACTCGGTGAGTCGGTACTCGGTGCGATACTCGGTGAGTCGGTCAGTGCGATACTCGGTCAGTCGGTCAGCGCGATACTCGGTCAGTCGGTCAGTGCGATACTCAGTGAGTCGGTCAGCGCGATACTCGGTGAGTCGGTCAGTGCGATACTCGGTGAGTCGGTCAGTGCGATGG
This sequence comes from Hypsibius dujardini, assembly GCA_001579985.1. Lineage (NCBI taxonomy): Eukaryota > Metazoa > Tardigrada > Eutardigrada > Parachela > Hypsibiidae > Hypsibius > Hypsibius dujardini. The sequence continues at coordinate 6,430 of LRSR01007737.1, forward strand.
GTCGACGTGCGACGGAAAATGGGTCTTACCGGTGGAGGTGAACTTCCGTGAAGGTCAGCGGTCCGAACATTTCGCCATGACGGTCCAGGCACCATTTGAGCGGTAAATTAGGCCGGTCCATCTCTCCGGGTAGGCCCTGCAGCTGGAAGAGGTACCTGGCGCCGGAAATGATAACGGGAGCACTAGATTCCGCGGTGACCGCCAGGGACCTACGCAAGATGTACACCGGGTCGCGACCACGGACCGCCGCAAGGTTGATCAACGTCGCGGTTCCGTTGCAGCTGTCGGCGGCCCTCTTCCACGAGTGCTTGACCCTGAAACAAGAGTGCGCTCAGTAAGGCCAGTTCGAAGTCGGTCCAGTCAAGGTCCGGTGTCTCTGTCTCATTCTCACAAAAGCTAAACTGGACCGAACAGCGTGTAACGGCTTCACGAGTGCGGCCTTTTTAGGCCTGGATGGAATCTCACCAAGACGTCAAATCAAATTACCACACCAAATGTCTAGTCAACTTCGTAACTGTGCAATCGTTTTATTTAGTGAATATTGAGGCATCGAGAGTATGAGTACCGTTACCGTTACCATTACCATTACCATTACCGTTAACATTACCGTTACCGCTACCGTTACCGCTACCGTTACCGCTACCGTTACCGTCAACGATACCGTCAATGGTACTGTTACCGTTACGGCTACCGTTACCGTCAACGATATCGTTACCATTACCGTTACCGTTACCATTACCGTTACCATTACCGTTACCGCTACCGTTACCGTTACTGTTACCGTACCTTAGTACGAGTAACATTTGTGCGCGCTGCAATTAGGAATCGTTTGCTGCAGACCTACTCTGTACGACAAAAGTGGCCATAAATGGACAGGATAGCTCTCTCTAAGACATTCATGTTAAGTCTTTTAAACGACAAAAGCAATTTCTAACTAAGGGATATAAATATAATTGTCTGCGAGCCAATGTCTAGCGTACTGCCTGTCTGATAGATACTAGTACGGTGACTGTCATGTCTGTCCAGGCATGTATCGATCGTGTCCTAATTAAAGCGACTCACCATCTTCCGCTTCCCTTACCGGCCCAGTCGACACTTGTTTGCCACGTCAAAGTAGAGGAAAAGGATAGCCACCACCGTGTCCCAGGCCTCCTGGGTGCCATTGATGTCTGTCAGTTTCCGCTGAGCTGCTTCCAGCCGACGTCGCAGGCGACGAACTTCCGACTGTTCCTCTTCCAACGCCCGTTTCAGGTCCCGATTCTCGCGCTCCGAATCCTCCAGCTCGCGCTGCAGCCGGCCGACTTGGGAGACTCGCACGACCCGGTCCGCCTCGAGGACCTCCAACGTGTGGCTCTTGCGCGCGCGCCGTACCGCGCTGCTGATCTTGGAAGCATTCGATGCCGTGACATTCGGCAGGTCCCTCGGCCCGGCATAATCCACGGCGACGTCGATGGTGCGCTCGCTCTCGTCGTCGGACGAGGTGACGAAATGCGGCGTTTTCGGTTCGCGCCGGCGGACCCTCCGCGTAGGCACAGTCCGAAACGGTTCCAGCTTTTTCCTCTCTGATATCATGGCGACGGGAAAGTAGTACAATCAAAAAACGATGCAGCAAAGCAACGCGGTGAGGATATGGTAACATTTAATGGTATTCTCACGCAAGTAAACACTAGTCATGACATGACCGCGCTGAAGAACAAAATAATGATGCGGACTTAGCCGGCACACACAGAGATATTAGCAGTCTCTGTTCTCTAGCCGAAGTATAAGCACCATGATTGATTGACTGTCACCTAAAAGCATGTCAGTCGCAACTCGGCACGGTCCGCGCAGCGCCGCGTGGACTTCAAGCCGCGCCGTTCCGCACCGTTCCGTGCCGTTCCGCTCCGTTCCGCTCCGTTCCGCACCGTTCCGCGCCGTTCCGCTCCGCTTTTGAAGGAAGCTGTCAATTTTCGTATGCAATCGCAATTTTCTAATTTTCTAAGCCTAAAATTTAGCCTGTTTTGGCGAAACCTGCTCCACTTGCTCAAGTCGTATTTGTTTCAACGAATCATGTTTTTTGTGCATACGTATGCATGATCTTCCCTCCCGAGAATACATGCGATTGGGAATACTACCGGTAATTGTTAAATGGCACAAACCACGAATTAGCGACAACAGCGTCACCTAGCGGCACTTTCTGTACCTTTTTCATTTGACTGTGTCAAGTGTGTGTGAGTGAAGGTGTGTGTTCTTGCCGACGCCCATTTCTGCCGTCCAATTAGAACCGACATGAGTAAACGGCCTTAATCACAACTAGTCAGTGGTATCTTCTTACCCATTTCTTATACTCTTCCGGGTAATGGTCTTCAATGCTGTCAGACAAACGCTATTAAAGCAGACTAAAAACTGCATATAACTACGTTTATTAGGATGAAATGGTTAGAATGAAATTGTTGCAGCAAAAGCGTCATTTTTGAATATTTGATGTGTGCGAATGTAGCAAGCGCATTGAGCCGTTTCCTTGCGCACATGCCGAGCCCAGCTGATCGAAAGTTGCACAAGGCACGCAGCTATCAGCTGTCATTAGAGTGTGTGTGTCTACTGTGTGCTGTGTACTGTGTGTCTCTGCTGCGTCTCTGCTGTGTGCTTTGTGCTATGTGTGTGTGTGTGTGTGTGTGCATTCATTCGTCTGTTTTTTGCATTGCAAAATACTCCCTTCCAGAAAATCGGCTTCCTCTCCCCGCAAGGCTGCCGCATTATTGCCCCTCCTTTTCCCCGCCGCAGCGTCAAGCCGTCATGACGGAAAACGACCACAATAACAACGAAATGGAGGCCGGAGGAGACAACAGCAGCGATGTGCCCCCGGATTTGGACAAACTCCTCGAGATGGACGGATATCTGCGTCTCCACGAGAAGGAAATCTCTAGAAGGTCCCCGCTTGGTTTTTCCCATTCTTTTTGGCTGGGTGTAGACTCGATATTACGCTTAATGCACACCTGGAGGGGATTTTGGCTAGGGGTGCAGGAATGTGTCTGGGCGCAGGAATGTGTCTGGGCGCACACCCTTGAGCCAAGCTAAAACCGGTTTCTGTGTGTTCCCTTTTTTGTGCCGGGACTTAACTCCTTCCGCTGTGTTGCATGCAGGTACGGATGCTTCAATGCCGTGCTGAAGGACATTAACACGTACGAGGGTGGAATGGAGCAGTTCAGCAGGAGCTACGAGCAGTACGGGATAAATGTGGCCGCCGACGGTAGTGTCGTGTGTCGCGAGTGGGCACCCGGCGCGGTCGAGGTCTACCTGACTGGGGACTTCAACGGCTGGAATAAGACGCAGCATGCCTTCAAACAAGGCAGTTTCGGCAAATGGGATCTGATCATTCCGCCGAACGGCGATGGAAATATTCCCATTGCTCATGGGAGTATCGTCAAGGTACTCGCATGCGTATACAGTTTTTACTACCGCTCTGCGCCCATCGGGATGGCTCTACGGTTTGGTTTCACAGACAGACACGAATGACACGAACGACAGGACTTCAGGCAAACAGGCAAACACACAGATACACAGACACACCCACACACCGACACACCGACAGACAGACACAGACAGACAGACAGACAGACAGACAGACAGACGAGCAGATTATTTTTAAAAGTATAGATTGATTCAGCTGAATGGGCCTATAAAGTTGCCGCTGTCTAATAACCGCCGGTTGGCTCTCTTCCAGCTGAATATCAAGACAAAATCTGGCCAGTTTGTCGAACGAATCAGTCCGTGGATCCGCTACGCAATTCGTCCCAAGAACGATCCTAAAAACTTTACCTATGATGGCATCTTTTGGCATCCGCCTCCCAAAGAAGTAGGTGGACGTTCCTCCAATCGTTCATCGCTGGTATTCTCTGGTTTCATTGATTCATTGGAGTTATTGTTCTTCCTTTTCTTCCTTTTCTTCAGCAGTATATTTTCAAACACGCCAGACCGAAAAGGCCGGAAGGTCTCCGCATTTACGAGGCACACGTCGGTATCTCTTCACACGAAGGCAAAATTGCTTCGTATAACCATTTTACGGATAACGTCCTGCCCAGAATTAAGCGACAAGGTAAGACTCAAATTAATCTAGGCTTTTCCTCCGAAGTAATTTCGCAAGGATTTGTCCGACTCGGATGGGTGTCGTGACTGTGAGACTGATCTGTGCAGCAGTGGGGTATTCGTACAGTACGTATACCAAGCAAACGCTATGGGTTGAATCGGTGGGGTGGCAGAGGGCGCCACAAGTGTAGATTGTAAACAACACTCATTCAATTTATACTTGTGGCGCCCTCTGCCACCCCACCGATTCAACCCATATCATTTGCCTGGTATTGGACAATGAATTGCCTGGACGTCTGAATGATTGTCTGGTGTGAATAAAGATTGCCTGTTCTTCACGCTTTCTGTTGCTGCTGTGTGATCTAATGGGCTTAAAAGGTTCTGGACTTCCTAAATGGTTTTTGTCCCTCTCCTCAGGCTACAATGCCGTCCAACTGATGGCCATCATGGAGCACGTTTACTACGCCAGCTTCGGCTACCAAGTGACCAACTTCTTCGCCGTCTCCAGTCGTTACGGCACTCCGGAAGAGTTTAAGCGTCTCGTAGACACCGCCCACGGCATGGGCATTTCGGTGCTTCTCGACGTGGTACACAGTCACGCCTCGAAGAACGTCTTGGATGGTATAAACGAATTTGATGGCACCAACACGTGCTTCTTCCACGACGCCGGGAAGGGCGTCCATAGCCTGTGGGACTCGCGGTTGTTTGATTACTCAAAGTAAGGCAGTACTCTGTGACTGTGTTGGCTTATAAATTACTGGACACCTGGTGCTGTGCCTACCTGAGTTTTCCTTTTGCCCAGGTGGGAGGTGCTGCGGTTTCTGCTGTCGGATCTACGTTGGTTCATTGAGGAGTACAAGGTGGATGGGTACCGTTTCGACGGCGTTACTTCTATGTTGTACCACAGGTGATTAGTCGAACGTCTTTCAGCGCCCCGGTCTTTGAGTGTCTTACAAAACTTCTTATCACAGCCACGGCATCGGCCACGGATTCTCTGGGGACTATAACGAGTACTTCGGCCTCAACACCGACACGGACTCGTTAGTCTACATGATGCTGGCCAACCATATGCTGCACTCGTTGTATCCCGACGTCATGATAACCATCGCTGAGGTTCGTACCCGTTGTTGTCTGTCCAGATTTGACACTTTTGTCTTCACATTCTGTAAGGTCTTTTTTCATCAAAGCTGCATGTCGGTGTCCTGTTTTCTAGTAGTACCCTTTTCCTTTTGTGCATGTCTTCCTGTTTGTCTTAGTATGTGTATGTCTGCTGGATTCCAAGTTCGAGTATATCTGTAGAGTTGAAGATTTGATTGATTGATTGAGTTGACGATTTGATTGATTGATTGAGTTGACGATTTGATTGATTGATTGATTGAGTTGAGTCAGCCCTGTTGCCTCATTAATGTAGTGCTTACTTGAATCACGGAGCACCATTCACTCTTCGTCATATCGTTCTGCTTCTATCTGCCGTTTGTGTATCTCTCTGTCTCATTCCCGATTTTTGCTTCTTTTTGACTGCATGGATGTAATGAGGGTCGGTTTGTCTGTTCGCCGTGAAATATCTCGGTCTGTAATTGACTTTTGATTGGTAAGGATGTTTCCGGCATGCCAGCATTGTGCAGACCCGTATCCGAAGGCGGTCAGGGCTTCGACTACCGCCTGGGGATGGCCATCCCTGACAAGTGGATTGAGTACCTGAAGGACACCCGCGACGAAGACTGGAAAATGGGTGACCTTGTGCACACGTTGACCAACCGCCGGTACGGAGAGCGGACAATCGCCTACGCAGAGTCTCACGATCAAGCCTTGGTTGGCGACAAGTCGCTGGCGTTCTGGCTGATGGACAAGGAAATGTACACACACATGTCCTGCTTGACGGAGATGACCGGCATCATTGACCGCGGTCTCGCTCTGCACAAGCTCATCCGGCTGTTGACTCACGCCTTGGGCGGGGAAGGCTGGCTAAACTTCATAGGTAATAATGCAACAAAAAATCTCGGGCAATCCATCTTGAGTCCGATTGTCAAAACTTACGAGGCTGCCCCTTGCAGGAAACGAGTTCGGTCATCCGGAGTGGCTGGACTTTCCGCGAGTGGGAAATCAGGAGAGCTTCCATTACTGTCGCCGGCAGTTCAACTTGAGCGACGACGAGCTGCTCCGTTACAAGTTCCTGAATAACTTTGATGGCGCCATGAATAAGGCGGACGAGACATATCACTGGCTGTCTGCAGATCCGGTAGGTCGCGCATCTTTCCGCTGAGCTTTGGACGCGTGTCTGTTCACTGGGCCTCGATGTTTCTGAGTGATTCCGTGTGCTTCGTAGGCGTGGGTCAGCACAAAACACGAGGGCGACAAAGTGATTGTCTTTGAACGGGCCGGTCTGGTGTTCGTCTTCAACTTTCACACCTTTAAGAGTTTCTCCGACTACAAAGTCGGCGTCGAAGTGTCCGGCAAGTACAAAATCGTCCTCGACTCTGACCGGGAAGAGTTTGGCGGTCATAAGCGCGTCAGTCCGGATTCGGAGTTCTTCACCTTCAACGAGGGATACAACGGGCGTCGCAATCACATGTGTGTCTATATCCCTTGCCGTGTGGCTTTAGTCTTCGCTAAGGTCGGCTGAAATTTGACGGACGTACCTACCGCCCTATTTCTAGCGTCTGCTTTGTAACGGATGCGAGGGACTGGATAGTTTATTTGTTGTTTTTTGTCTCTCTAGCTAGCCCGGTGCCTGGTGACTTGTTTTTGCTCAATATAAACACAGGGGAATCGCTATCGACTTGGAGCGTTTTTAGAGTAATGCATCATGCAGCCTCCTCTTTCAGTCGCCATCTAGCCTCCTCTTTCAGTCGCCATCCAGTCTCTTTTTCAGTCGCCATCCAGCCTCCTCTTTCAGTCGCCATCGAGCCTTCTCTTTCAGTCGCCATCTAGCTTCCTCTTTCAGTTGCCATCTAGCTTCCTCTTTCAGTCGCCATCTAGCTTCCCTTTTCAGTCGCCATCTAGCCTCCTTTTTCAGTCGCAGGGGTAAGACTACGGACGACTGTGCGTAATGTTGCTGAAGGAAAAAGTTGGGCATTTATTATGAATTTTGGGGCCTACATCAACAGAGTTCAGCGAGAAGGAAAGACCGGCTTTGTGTATCTCTTGCCGCGTGACTTCAGCCTTGGTAAGGCTCTTGTTAAATTTTTTCAACTAAGCACTAGCGCCCTTTCTACGGGCTCGTTCGCAACGAATGCGAGAACTATATAATTTTTCGTTTCATACGTACTCTTGCCCGATGATTGTATGATAAATGTATGTAAACGATAAATGTATGAGGAAAAGTGTGTATTTCGGCTCACCCTCAATTTGATCGATAAATCGGCTCACTCACGGATTTCTCTTTGATGGCAGATGCTTGATTGTTTGATTTACGGAACTATATGCTAGTATACCATAACACTTCTGGAAATCAAACAATCAAGCGGCTGCTATCAAAGAGAAATCCGTGAGTGAGCCGATTTCTCGACCAATTGGAGGGTGAGCCGAAATACACACTTTGCCTCATACTTGAAACGCAGTACACTGGACAATCGCTAGCGACTACAGACATTGAGCATTTGTCGAGCGCCGTTTCTCACTCGAAGCGCACGCAAAAAGGGTTTTCCAACACCGCGAAAGATTCCTGTAGAATGGTATGTTGCTGGTAGTGTGCCACAATGTCCGCGAGCTCGGCAAACTGGAAAGTCAGATTGCCGATCGTGTAGGCCCCCACAGCGTTAACTTTAATTGCGAAATGATGGACCACCTCCAGGTGGCGCACTGACAGTGTAAACTCTCCTTCCTAGCAGCAAACAGAAACAACTACACCAAGCCACCACTAATCGGTTCTATTCTACGGGGGATGTACTTACCCGGACCGAACTATTTCGTATGAGAAAATCTCCTTCCCGCCCGAAACTCAACAGAAGGAATGTGCAATCAGGACGACTTAAGTATCCCCACATCCACGCATCCTCCTCAAATTCCCCCTTCATCTCAGCTCGCGATCGGGAAATTGACCGACTGACCAGAGATTGCCAATAGTTGACGGGAGCCCAACCTT
>LRSR01007738.1:0-12080 GCA_001579985.1 Hypsibius dujardini
CAGTCAGTCTATCTGTTTGTCTGTCTGTTTGTTTGTCTGTCAGTCAGTCTCTCTGCCTGTCTGTCTGTAAGTCTATATGTCTCTCGTCTTTCTATCTGTCTCTCTGTCTGTCTGTTCATCTGTCTGTCTCTCTGTCTGTGTGTCTGTCGTCTTTCTATCTGTGTCTCTGTCTGTTTGTCCATCTGTCTGTCTCTCTGTCTGTGTGTCTGTCTGGCTTTCTGTTTGTCTATCTGTTAGCATGCATGAATGTGTTCTCTACATTCATGTTTTTCATTCTATGATACACATAGCGCGTTAATGGATGTCTGCGATACTTTTTGAGATGGATTTTGACTCGATCAAAAATCTCTTTGATCATCCAAAGGATTTGTTGATTCCTGTCACTGCAAACTGTTCGACTATCGCGTGGGAATGGCACACATTGTTTTGGGAACGTCATGGGGTTAAACCCGTTGTCAACAACTCGCAATTACGTATGGAAAAATAACAAAATCACATAACCGGCGTAAAAAAATTAACATCGCAGAAAATGGTAAGAACACTTGCAGCTGCTTTGTGGAAACTTGTCAACACTGCGCTGACTCTCGATCGATCAACTTTTGTGTATTTCAACAGAAATTACGGACAGGACTTTTTACAACTTATTTTCGTCCAAATTGTAGGCTTTGATCAGCCTCTTAGCCTCCCTCCACCCGGACTCAATCGCACCCTGAATGGTGGAGAAGTACTCCGAGTGAGTCGCCTCACCGGCGAAAAGAAGTCCAGGGACCTGCGTTAAAGCACACGACCGTTAAGATGATTTTGTCACATTGAAGTCACATTGAACCGCGAACCACACCGGAAATGCAATTTTATACGCTGCATGTTGTACAATGTATTACTGTAGAATCTAAATGAAGACAAGGGAACAGCGTTCGTTTTGATTGGTGTTCCCTGACATGAAGCGAACGCTGTTCCTGTGTCTTCATCCAGATTCTACAGGACATTGACCTTTTCTTCATTTACCTTTAAGCCTTGATGCTGGTATTCCCAGGTGGATTTCGAGAGATTCCGGAATGAGGCGTTGTCTTCGATGCTCTTGTATGATATGTAGCTCTTACTTCCGCGTGCATAAGGGTTCGCCCACCAGGATGATCTATTGAAGAAAAAAGCAATTACAAACACCCTTAATATGCGTTATCAAGTAGTAAATGTATCAATTAACATATAATAAAGTATCTTACATAAAACAGCAAAGCATATAACATTTTTTATATATTTTATTCCACGTGAAGATATATTCTTTTTTCTTAAGCTCTTATCTTTCAATTTACTGCTACTTTATTTTTCATCTTTTCAGTCTATTATAATACCAAAAGATAAACAAGTATATATATATATATATATATGTTATTTTACAAAGTTAAATTACGGGTTCAGTTTATAATTATTGACCCGAAACGATACGCATTTATCTACTTTAACTATTCCGTATTATTTTTCATTTTGTTTTGTCATTGAAAGTAATTTAAAAAACTGCAGTGCTTACACTGCGCTCTGTGGAACTGGAATGTCATCACGCTTGGTGAACTTCTTCAGCAATGCCGTCAAATCCTTTGCGAGTTGCTCGTCATCCGCCAGACCCTTCAGCTCCGCCGGCTCTCCAACCAAAGCCATTTCAAGTACATGTTCACCGGCAAAAGTTGCCACATTGATGGTCTCAACTGCTCGATACCATGGCTTGTCGGCCTGTTAAATAAATAAATAAATAAATAAATAAATAAATAAATAATAAATTGCATAGTTATTCCTTAACAGAACAAAATAATAATATCAAATTAGTTCCTATTAAATTATTTTCTATTGACATTTTTTTTACATGTTACAGGCAATTGGAACAAATATATTTTTATTACACTGTACAAAATTTATTTTTAGTAATTGTTAAAATATAATATGACGTCTTTGTTCTTTGCGTTCAAAAGGTAAATTCATAATTGGTTATTTTATTCTTACATAACGTCGCTCCTTGTCGACCTTCAGATCCTTCTCCCACAACAGACCAAAGCCGGTGATGTCTGCCTGGATGTCCTTCCACCAGGGCTTCTCATAGACCGCCCAGATCTTTTCCACCTTCCCGAAGCCGATTGAGTTGATGGCCTTGACGCGGCTGGGCGACAGAGCGGGCTTGAACAATTTTTCATGGTCGGCCTTGAGGACTCCAAGGGAACCGGTAAAGATGACGTGATGAGCGGCGATCTTCTCCCCGTCTTCGGTCACAACTTGAATAGGGTGGTCGGACTTGGTTTTCTTGTTGAAGACAATCGAACTGACGGCCTTCTCGAGTTTGATGTTTTTAGCGGGCACACTGGAGGCGAGGTCCTTGAAAACGGTGGTGAAGGGGACGTTGAGTTGTTTCAGCTCGATCGAGCCCATCTGCAGGACGTTGTAGGTGTCGATCGCCACGTCATATAGGCTGTCGACGCCCAAGGCGACTTTATGACCTCTGAAACATACGTGGGATTTTCCTGAATTAAATACTCAACTAATTTAAGAAAAGACAGACAGACAGACAGACAGACAGACAGGCAGGCAGGCAGGCAGACAGACAGACAGACAGACAGACAGACAGACAGACAGAGACAGACAAACAGATAGACAGGTAGACAGAGACAGACAAACAGATAGACAGATAGTTTACCTGACGTTGACGTCATAGGACGCTTCCGCAAGTGCAGCGTCAAATTCCTTCAACCCGTCCTCCGCCTTGAAAGCTTCATAAGCCGAGTCCAGATAGGCACCAACTGAGAACTTCTTTCGATCGGCCTTCGGAAAGCCTTTGTCTTCCATCGGTGAAACGAGTCGATTGAAGAGACTGTCGAGGTTCTTTGCGGCGATTTCATCTTCGCCCTTGAGCTATATAAATCAGGAAGTACACAATACGGTAAACGAGAAGTTAAGAACACACGCGCGCACAAGGTCGGCTACCGGTTAATTTTTTCCGTCAACGTCAACATACGTTAAAACAATAACCGGAAGAGTACGGAGTTTACTGGAGCCTTCACCATTCTTTCACCATTCACATGATTCAAAATTCAGCATAGGTTTATTAAAATAATTGTAAAAATGCAAAATACGAGTACAAGATTGAAATCCATAATCAAAATTGCTCTCTCGTACTGCTACGCACTTGGGGCATGTAACATTGAAATACAGGGTACGTAATCCAAGATGCAGTTATGCACGTTAAATATCGAAGTATCTATATTGGGTAAAGCGTTTCTCTTTCCTCACTTCTTTTTAAATCAATAAACTCCGATGCAGCTAATTTAAATAAAATATTTAAATAAATAATAATAGTTAATTTAAAAGACCGTACCTGTCCACGTATATCAGAAAAGTAGATATCATTCTGCGGCGGCAGGTCCTGCAGGTAGCCTTTCCCCTCCAGCCACTTTGGCAGCTCCCCGAAGCTGTAGACGTACTGCGGTCCCACCTCCACCCATCCCTCGTACTCCGGGGCCAGGCCCTCGGAGAGGTTGGAGCTCTGAATGCGTCCGCCGATCTGCTCCGCCGCTTCGAGGATCACCACGTCGAGGCCCTTTTCCAGCAGTTTCTGCGCCGCGGAAATACCCGCCGCACCCGCACCCACAATCACCACCTTGACATGGCCGGGTTCGATGTCGACAGCTGCGACCAGCTGATGACCGATCACACAGGCAAGTAGGGTAGCCACCGGAAGTGGCGTGAGGATCCTCATGATGATGGTGTGGTAGGTGGAAGGGCCACAAGTGGTTGTTTACAAGCGGGGCTTATACTCAGCAAAGTATTTATGTCGTGCACGGTCCGTGGAGATTGGATTGTGTGATGAGATGAATGAGAGAGCGCCCGACCGAGACCGGCGTGAGGGTTTTTGCCAACGAGGCGAAAAAATTGTGCGACGTGTACGCGCAGGAAAACCGGCTGGACATATACGTGGCGTTTATCACGTAGCCCAGCAAAGTACATGGTACCAGTATCATACTCACACATGGTAAAAGATGGGTGGCAGATGCGATCAGAAGTTGTCGAACCGGTTTTTGGGAGTCGTTTTCTACATTGTTATTTTCAGACACATACGTTAGAAGTTAGGATGGAACGGTATAGGTAAAATCTGTCCGTCTACTCACAAATTCCAAACCACATCCGGCAACCCTGATTTGTTGTGGCGCACTACCCAGGCTGTTTAATAATATTCAATTATTCTCATGCATAATTCGGTAATTCACCATCCACCATCCACCATCCGTCCGTCTGCTCTTATTCGCCCCGTTCGCCGTCCGTCCGTCTGTCTGTTCGCCGTCCGTCCGTCCGTCTGTCTGTCCGCCGTCCGTCCGTTCGTCCGTCTGTCTGTCCGTCCGTCTAAGTTCGGTCTGTTTTGCTATTCGTTAAAATCCGTCCGTTCTCATACACTATATTGTACGACTTCGGGCTGATGTAGACGCCATTCCGTCCATCTGTTGTACTCGTACTTTAAGTTCCTCCGTTCATGTTTCAAGAATCTATCCGGCATTCCGTCCACTCTGTCCCTTCATTCGCCAAATGTTCTTCCGCTCAGCTACTGACCCTCTCTCGGTCTGCCATCCGTCCGACTGTCCCATTTCTATCCGTTCAACCTTTGTCCACCGGCCCGTCTAATATTTTTTCCGTCTTACTGTCCTTACACTGTCCGTCCGTCCGTCCGTCCGTCTGCCCACAGTCCGATTGTCCATCTATTGTCCCTCATTCCGTCAACTGCCCAATTGATCGTTCCATTTTTATCCCACAATCCACTGTGTCGCCTACAGTCTGTCCATCCATCAACTGCCTCTTCGTCCAGCCAGCCGTCTCATTTCTGTCCGTCCATCCCCTGCCCCTCCGTCCGTCGTTTGTTTATCTGCCCGTTTGAAATCTGGCCCTCGCGTCGTTATGTTGCGCGTCCGTCCGTCTGCTGTTCATCCCTCGGCTCGTTTTGTAGAAATCTATCTGCAACCTGTAATCCACCTGCTACTCGCCCGTTGGTCTAATGTCCGTCCGTCCGTTCGCGCTGTTCATCTGGCGATTCACTGTATAAAAATTCATTCGCAGCTAACAGATCCGTTTGCAGCCAAACCATACGTCCCGTGTTCGTTCCTCCACAGCTCGCCCGTCCGTCCCGTCCATCCTACCGTCAACTGTTCATTGTGCTTGATGTCTGTTCTATGTCTGTCTGTATGTTTGCTTGTTTGCCTTTCGTCGTCGCTGATCTAAAAAATATTTTCAAAAATGAAATTTGTACAAAGTTTCACCTTTGCCAAAACTTCTTCAGCCTTGACTTTTTCACGGCGGTGGCAGACTGGCAAGAACACACTCTGGAATCAGGAACAAAGGAACCAAGAAACAGAACAAACCGAACGGCTCTGCTGCGATCGATTTTTATATCTTCCCAATCCCATTTCCCCATAAATAGGATTTGCCATCTGCATTTTCAGTTTATGTGACCCGATTTTCTTCCAGCTCCAAAATGACCTTCTACCATCTTGTTAACTGCGTTCTGTTATCAGTGCTTCCATATTTAGCTACCTACAAAATTTACAATTTGTAAGTGCTCGAGGCGAATGACTTGGAACGCGACAGCAGATGGACCCGTTACGTTTCAGGGCTCGTACCCCGTAGGCGGTGTTTTTCCACAGGTCCCCGTCTTCTCCGGACGCGATCCTTCCCACATTCTCGCTCGGATTGTAATTTTTTATTGCTTTTGACAGAGCGGAATATCGAGCCTTTTGGAAATGTGCCTACGCGGCGTTAATATTTATGGCTGCGCAGCTGGGGAAGATGATCATTTTAGCGTCCTTCTTCCCGATGGTCGACTCACATTCCACCACCGCCCTCACTGCATCCAAAATAACCTATGTAAGTGTACGAGAGAAGTGTGGCTTTATCCATCTGCATGTGTCTGTAAAGGAGAATCACGGTTAGGTTGAAGATTATTTGGATTTTCGATTGAATTGATTTAGTGTAGAGTTCCGTTGATTGATTGATGAGTTTGTTGATTTTGATGTTTGTGCGAAATTCATGGCTTGATTGATTGATTGATTACCCCTTCTTCCCGATGGTCGACTCACATTCCACCACCGCCCTCACGGCATCCAAAATAACTTATGTAAGTGTACGAGAGAAGTGTGGCTTTATTCATCTGCATGTGTGTGTAAAGGAGGATCACGGTTAGGTTGAAGATTATTTGGATTTTCGAGTGAATTGATTTAGTGTAGAGTTTCGTCGATTGATTGATGAGTTTGTTGATTTTGATGTTTGTGCTAAATTCTTCGCTTGATTGATCTATTGGTTGAAAAGCCTTTACCGTTTTCCGTGTCTTGATTCCTTGTTTTCGGTTTGAATGAAGATAGTAGTGTCTTACACCGGGCGAGTCTAGCTTCAATCTCCCCTTTGTCTCTTATATGCAATTACGATCAACGCGTAAATATCATGGTTTTAAATTGCCTGCGTTTAAAATCATTTTATTTAACTATGTCGATTAGTCTGTATTTTTTATCTTTTAATATGTACAGTAAGTATACAAATAATGTACAATTTATTTAAAGAACTCCCTATATAAGGATTTTTTGTCTAAATTTTTTCTTTTTAAATTTAATAAAAAAATGATGCAAATAAAGTTACAGTACGAATATTTTGGACTTAAATTAAATGCACAATTATTTATTGATTTATTAATATTTTTATGAAAGATAAATTATTTTAGTTTAATTAAAAATCAGTACGCCGATTGTTTTTCAAATTAAATCAACAATCTCTTATGTATGCATGTAATGTATTCACATTAAATACACGATAAACGAATGATGGTTTTCGAGTTGATTGATTGCCAAAGTGGTTGATTGATTGATGAGTTGTTGGTTGATTGCCAAAGTGTTTGATTGATTGATGAGTTGTTGATTGATTGCCAAAGTGGTTGATTGATTGATCAGTTGTTGATTGATTGCCGAAGTGGTTGATTGATTGATGAGTTGTTGGTTGATTGCCAAAGTGATGATTGTAGGTTGATTGATTGCAGATTGTTGATTGATTGCCAAAGTGGTTGATTGATTGATCAGTTGTTGATTGATTGCCGAAGTGGTTGATTGATTGATGAGTTGTTGGTTGATTGCCAAAGTGGTTGATTGATTGATGAGTTGTTGGTTGATTGCCAACGTGTTTGATTGATTGATGAGTTGTTGGTTGAATGTGAACATTGGGCTGGTCAGTAGTTATTACTTATCTTTTTGCTCTCTCTCTCTCTCTTTAGGATATCTTGCGACACTCAGTCGACCTAGTAGACCTGTTTGCCTTAAATCACGTTGTCAACAAGCTCTCCCTGAAAGGTGATCTCAAGTTCGTGGCTAGTGGATTGGGATGGGCGTTCGCGGAACTACTGGCCTTCCGTGTCATGCCGTTCTGGCTGGAGGCTCGCGGATCCGAGTTCAGCTGGGTCCATC
This sequence comes from Hypsibius dujardini, assembly GCA_001579985.1. Lineage (NCBI taxonomy): Eukaryota > Metazoa > Tardigrada > Eutardigrada > Parachela > Hypsibiidae > Hypsibius > Hypsibius dujardini. The sequence continues at coordinate 7,470 of LRSR01007738.1, forward strand.
TCATCAGTGCCATGGAAGCCAACATCAACTTGGTACGAACTCAGTCTCGGCAGTGGACGCAAAGGAGTCTGGACATCGTTACACTTTTCACATCGAGTATGGTTGCTTTCTTATTTCAGGTATACTGCATTTCTGTGGCTGCGCTGCTCTGGACGCTCTCACGGAACGACTTCAATAAGGCTCTACAACCGGCCGTTTTGGGACTTCTTGTTCTCAGCACCTATCGGCCAATTGTTTTGGAGTAAGTTTTCTCTCCGATGTGGTCTCCTCATTATTGCCTGTTTATTTGTCTGTCTGTTTGTCTGTCTGTCTGTCTGTCATGGGTCTGAATGTATGTGTGCTCATCTGTCTGTTTGTCTGTCTGTCTGTCTGTCTGTCTGTCTGTCTGTCTGTCTGTCTGTCATGATTACGCATGTCTGCGTACTTGCCTGCCTGTCAGTTTGTCTGCCTGTCTGTCTGCCTGTGGGGTCTTTCTCTCTCTCTTGTCTTGTCTGTTTGTATATCTTATCTGTCTGTTTTTGTTCTGCCTAATATATTTGTCCGTGTACTAGTATCTGTTTGGGTGTTTGTTGTTTGCTGGGACCCTCTTTTTCTTGACTGTCTGATCTGTCTGTTTCCCCTTGCCTCTTTGCATGCCTACCTCGACGTATCTATATCTGCCCGTTATCTGATGTGTCATTCCGACGTTTGCCTCTACTGGCCCGCTCCCTCTCAGTCTCAACCTTTTTGCCTTCATGTCTCCCACTTGATCTGCGTTTGTGTCTTTATGGAAGCTTGTCCAAATATTGTCGTTCGGCATCATCATCCAGTCTCAATTTCCCCTTATCGATTGCAGAATCCTGATGCATGTGTTCCACCTGGGCGACTGGTTCGCGCTGGCCTTCAAAGCTGGCTACAGCGTCTTTCTCGGGGGAGTCGCGTTGGGCTTGTGCACCGCCCTCACCGGGGAGGTCTCCACCAACGGAAAGGTCCATTAATTCCCTCCCCCCATTCACGTTCTACAAGCTCCTTTTCAAGGAAGTCCTTCAGGCCGAACTTATTTCGACCACTTTTGCTTGGTGGACGCGTTTGTCTTTTATTGTTATTAATCATTGACCCATAACCCGTTGTTTTGCTTTGTGATGGTAGCTCCTTGTGTCTGCTTTGCAATGGTGTGCCGTTTTATATCGTACCCCACCACCAAAAGATTGGAAGCACGTTTTTTTTTACACCCTCTGATCCAAAATTTGATTTCCTCTCGATTGGCATGAGCAGAAAAATGTGTGCTTTTTTTACATCAGAAGGCGGAGCTGGCGACCTTCTCATGGAACGAGAGTCTTGCAGGTTGGATTTCAAAATGTCATTTGCCCGTGTACCTTATCGGTCGACACTCGACACAACAAACTCCGCGCCGAAAAAGTCCACGACCCTTCTTGTGGTTGTAGCAATTAATAACTCAGCACGATGAGTGACTCGATTTTACAACGCCGCATGATGAAGAGACACGTGAATATAGGACTTTATCTTTTATTTTGGCCTATCTCAACTTGTTTCGGTTCGAAATCGAGACGTACAAGCCAGCTGGTGTGTGGTTTTCAATTGCTTGTGTGAGAGTATGCTTCGTTGAACAATAATGTCCAGTACAGTCTGCTGCGTTTAGTCTTTTTTGAACAAATTCGGACAGCTGAAATGGAAGAGCTGACAAGTACTGCCACTACTTCATCTGAAGACACGTTTCTGAGTTTAGCTAAACACTTCGTGGAGATATTTAATGTCGTCCAATTTCTTCGCAGCTGGATGCCCCTGTCACATACTAAAAATGCTGCTAGTAAAGGTAAGACAACACCGCTTTATTATTTCACGAAATGGGAATTTCTTGCAAAAGTTGAGAATAGCTTAGTTTAGTTGGATTTTAGTTCAATTACAAAGTATTAATTTATTAATTTCTGAAATTTTTTTAGTATATTAAAGTAATTAGATACTATACATTTTAACGGGAAAATTAATTCTATTTTTTATTTAATAGTTGATGGTAATTTTAGCTCCGTGTAGTTTAATGTTTTAATGTTTTTTAATTTCCAAAAAATTGCATTGAAGTAATTAATAAGTTAGTGAATATCAATTTGATTGGGCAAAGTAATTCTGTTTATTGTTTTAATTTTTGCGGAATTAAAAAAAGCTGTACAGACATAAATAGCGTTAATAATGGTCTGTGACATACCAATAATAAAAACAATCTTACATTTTTCTTCCAGCAGCACAAGAATTAACCAAACGGAACCTTCTCTCCGTGAGTCTGTTTGGCGGATTCGGCCTGACTGTGTACAGAACAGTTGACACACCCCCTTACCCAGTGCGCAATAGTGGAGTATCAATAAGCAGAGACGACGGAGAATTAACACGCCTTAAGGACGACCTAAGACAACTGCGTGAGGATTTTAACCGGTTCAAAAGTGACCACGAAATCTGTCGGAAAACGCAGGATGACTTCTCGGGGCTTCTCTCCACAGCCTTGGTAGCTGATGACGCAGCTGCTGCCGGACGCAGCGGCAAGCTCATGCAGGAGGTCATGCGAAATGGGATGGCAATGTGGCGGTGGTGAAACAGGCGCGATACATTTCAACGCGATTTTCATTAGATTGATATGATGTAAATGAGTTGATTCCGATGTTTGTCTCCATTTTACAGTGCAGGTGTAGTGTATGGAAAAAAGGTTCCGGTTTGCGCAAGCGGTGTGTGGGAGCATGCATGTACTCGTACTGAGGAGGCTGTTGCAATAAAGGCGTTATTTTTTTGTCATTAGTGTTACCAATCATTGCGTTTCATATAACCTTCAGATCAGAAAATAATACTTGCACGATCATGATTGTATTTTGAATATCGCCCTAGTTTATCAGGGTCGATCGAATCTTAGATCTGACAACATGTGACGCGAGTGACTATGAACTAAAGAATACTGCAGGAAAGTCCCAGAAACTACACGTAAATAGATTGGCAACTCCATCAATGGGATTTCAGGTTGTGACAGTACGGTGTACTTCAGAGTTCACCCATCTTTTCTATCGGGCTCCCATTGGACCCATTTTTCCCATCTCCCGATAATGGGAATGAATTTATCGGGATGGAAATGGAATGGGAATGGATGAGGATTTTTGAAAATGGGTGGAAGTTGTGATTTACGGTTTTTTGGTCGAAAAAGAGAGGATTGAGGAAATCAATCAATGATCATCATGAAGAAAGAACACCGTCTCAAATTGCAATAGCGACCACGTGTCGCACCGTGTGAGAAAGTACAAGCTCATTCACATGTGAGGTTGGGAAGAATAAATGCGGCCAAATTTATTAGTGCGGCGCAAACTTGGGCCGCTGTGTTCGGCACATTTCAATGCACAAAACATATTGTGTAAATCCGTCCAGCAAGGGTTTTGGTCACGGGTGCAACTTTTTCGAGTTTTTGATTTTGTAATCCGTCGGCAAAATGTGTACTCAGAGTGTCCAGATAGTCCTTGATAGCGATGAAGAATCTACCACCAGCAGCTCCGCTCAGCAGAAAAATGCGCCGAAAGCGTTTTTCGAAGAATCCCTCTTTTACAAGGATCGAACGAGCCTGAAGTGTGTCAAGGCTGAGCGCGCCGGGACGACATATACAGTGACCTGTGTCATCTGCGGCCAATCGAGTTCCCAGTTTGACTCGTATGCCAATTTCAAATCGCATTTCGAAAAAAAATACAAAAAGGTACTGTAAAGGCTAACGCAAACAGGTTTCCGCTACATTTCTGTTTAGTGTATAAAAAGCAGTAGTTTATTGTTATATTGCAACAACTCGTCTACTTGCTTGCTATGATTTTTTTGCTTGCACGCATGAGCCTGACCAGTTGCTTGATTGATGAATTATTTCTTAATCTCTAGATCAGCCGAGCTCCTGATTGATTCATTGATTGGTACCGAAGTATGAGCACCTTTTTCTCTCTGTCCTCGGCTTAGCGTAAACTCGTAAAAATGCATTTTGACTTTGATTTTGTTGTTTTTTGCCAGGAATTTTTGCAGTTTACAGCAGAGAAGCTGACCTCCCAACGAATCACAGGAGTAGTTTTCACTGATTTCAGAGCTGTTCGACTGTTTGCCCGTGAATATGAAGCGGCATCAGCAACAACCCTGTATGTGATTATTGCGTGACCTTCGTCATTACATTATTCATCTTATTATTTTGAGAGGTAGCCACAGAAGAACCGTGTTCGTGTTAGGATCTTGATTATTGTGTACCGGAAAGCCAACCCCGTGTTGCCCAGTGTATTCGTAGTGCATTGGAATAGATTTGTGTGAATTCGTTTCCACCCCGCGACCTTCATTCCCGAGCGTGTGTTTTGTTCAACCGGTTCGACAGATCGGTATGATCATTACGTTCTGTTCCTGTGATAGATAGATCACTGCGCAGTTCCCTCCTGTCACCAAGTCTAGAATTTCAGGACAATTGCCCTCCATCTGCATTTCTGGCATCGGTACCAGTACCTGGGCAGCATCCCTCCACAAAACCTTTCATCACAATTCTATAGAGGCTTCCTCCTATTTGTTACTGAATGCGGTCATCTATCGTTACAAACGGCTTACCGTACTGAAATAATCTCGATTCAC
>LRSR01007746.1:0-15330 GCA_001579985.1 Hypsibius dujardini
AGTTAGTATAGTGGTAAGTATCACCGCCTGTCACGTGGTAGACCGGGGTTCGATTCCCCGACTGGGAGACTCTAATTTTTATATTTTATTAAACAAGTGAAGGAATAATAGAAAGGAAATTACTGCTACATTTCGGGCGGACATTTTTGCTGATACTGGCGGACACTGACACAGACACAGACACAGACATTTCTGGAATAGACATCTGCACGAAATAAAAGCTGCCCAATCGAAAATATTCACTTGAATTTCGCAACGACGTCCACAAAATAATAAAATCGTCAGGACTGATTTAACTATTTCTGTAATGTTTTCATTCTGCTTTTTCAGTGCGTTCCGCGAGCCGGTTTCGGTTTCCGGCGAGGAACCTACTACTGCGAATGCCGCCCGGGCTTCTACTACACCAACGCCAGTGCCACCGTGTTAGCATTTCCTGGTTTCGACGTCGAAAATGCCTACGCTGATTGGATCCAACACGGTTCGCGAGACTATCTGGCCAGCTACGACTGCAACGCCTGTCCGGAAGGCTGTGAAACCTGTGTGGACGCCACGCCCTGCATGGCGGAATGGGATTGGGCACTGCGCTCGATTCTCTTAATTATTGTTGTCTTAATCCTCGTGTCCGCTGTTTTCCTGCTGCTCTTCATCCACCGACACAGACGCCATCCGGTCCTCCATGAAGCGGGAGTGCTGTATCTGCAGATTGTCTGTGTCGGTGCTGTCTTGGCCACCGGAACGGTAAAGCAACCCGGAAACTTTGTGTGGATCGCTGATTTGTCGCACTTTCCGAATTTGTAGGATCTTGCCCTCTTTCCGAAGCCCAGTGCCGCAACCTGCACATCCAGACTGTGGTTCGAACATGTCGCCTTCGTGCTCATTTATGTTCCTTTAATGCTAAAGAATTGGAGGTAGGTCACAAACGGAAAGGATCAACCAAATACATAAACATCAATACTGGTACCGACCGTCACATATATCCAGACACGGATTTTGAAACATATGAGGACAGATAAGACACAGCTATTGTCACAAAACAGGCACGGACAAAATCACAGACAAAGACAAAGACACAGACACAGACACAAACACAGACACAGACACAACAACACAGACACAGACACAGACACAGCAGAGACACAGACACAGACACAGACACGGAGAGTGCAGACTAAGACGTGTATTGTTACAGAGTTTCCAAACAGTCACTGGTCCGGAGAGCAAAGAAGCTTCAGCCGCAGACGGCGCTGGTGACACGAGGGCTGGCCCTGGCTTTGACCGTAGTTGTGCTGTATTTGGCAGCATGGTCAGCAATTGGCCTGTCCCCAGTACAAATGGCACGTACCGGAAAAGGGCTAAAGTTCTACATGTGCCAAGACACTTGGATGAGTGATGGAATAACAATAGGTCAGTTCAGCAGAAAAAAATAGCAGTTTAATAATTAGGAATTTGTTCGCATAATTACGTCTCTTAGCGGAAGGTGTCTTTCTCCTATGGGGTGTCTACATCAGCTCAAAAGTCCATAGTGTTGTCACACCCTACAATGAGGCGAAATCAATATGCTGGGTCGTTTACATCACTTTCATTTTGAAGCATCTTCTCTTGGTCACGAGGTACTGTTCTGAAGACGCACTGCCAGCACCGAATTTTCCGTATGTCCGCCTGTCTGCCTGCCTGCCTGCCTGCCTGCCTGTCTGTCTGTTGTCTGTCTGTCTGTCTGTCTGTCTGTCTGTTTGTCTGTCTGTATGTCTGTCTGTATGTCTGTATGTCTCTGTTAATCAATACGCCTGTTAGTCTCTCTGTCTGCTTGATTATCTTTCAGTCTCGTTCGGTTATGTGTCGGACTACTTTCCATACAGGAAATTCTCAATCGGCCAAATTTCACCAGACGTCCTTTACCTCCTGTACGTGTTGGAACTTCAAGTACCCGTGACGTGTACCTTCCTCGTATATTTTGGTCCAAAGGTGTGAAAATGAGAAAATACTACCGGCTGGCACTCACGTCTCATGCACCTTCCCACAATTGTTTTTGTGTGTTGCATATTTTAGCTCCGGCTGATTCGCAAAGGCACAGTCAAACCCTCCAATCCAGACATCTATGAGCTGGCAACGGAAGAAAGCGGCACTTCTGGCCCGACGTCCCCATCACCAGCCGGACGTCGTCGCAATCAGAGTTTCGCCGCCAAACTGGAGCACCACCATCTCACTGCAGGCAATCGAGATCTTTCACACGGCCTAGCGATGCGCCAGTCCATCTCGCAATGAGAGTACCAACACATAAACGCTTCGCTGTCATACTCAGACAGACAGACAGACAGACAGACAGACAGACAGATCGATAAACAGACAGATCGATAAACAGACAGACAGACAACCCATTAATACGTTCCAAAATATGTTTCAAGAACCGGTCAAAATTACCAGCGAAATTCTCTCTGAGCAAAATCTATCACGAATTCGTCTTTCTCACGAACCAAGAAGTAAAAGGAATGAAAAGGTAAAACTTTAAATGCTTTAAAGAAGGAAGCTGTGTAGCGAAAGCGTCAGACCATTCCCACGAGGTACAGGGTGATGAACAACCAACGAGGTTAAAGTTTCGTTCGTGTCATCCGCGAAATAAATCTAAAAAAATAGACAACCTGAATTGGATCAGTCGAAAGAGGTGTTACAAATGTAAGGTTGTTACTGACGCCGCCAACCAACTAGCCGACTGACGCAATGCCTTAAGAGTCAAGACACAGACCTTTTGCTTCCGAGGAATATTCCACTGATGGAGTCCAGTCCGAATATGGCAAACACAAACAAACTCTGCAAAGACAATGACTTCAATTACACAGACAGACGGACAGATAGACAGTCAGACAGACGGTCAGTCAGACAGACAGACAGACAGACAGACAGACAGATAGACAGACAGACAGACAGACAGACAGACAGACAGACAGACAGACAGATAGACAGTCAGACACACAGACAGATAGACAGACAGACAAACAGACAGATAGACAGACATTCAGACAGTCAGACAAACAGACAAACAGACAGACAGACAGGTCAGACAGATGACCGATGAAGAAAGCAGACAGCGTAAGTACCTGCCCGAACATTAAGACCCCATCCAGAAACTCCAGTTCCACAAAAATGCCATTCGAATTGCTTTCCGCGACGAATATCCTCCAGAAGCAAACGAACAGACCCTGAAAATTAGGCCAATTTTTCCACAATCTTACGAACAAGTTTACCTAGCAAAATATCCAACGACGCCTACAGCCAAGCCTGCTTACCACTAACGTCGACGTCGTTAAACACAGTACCAAAACAACATGCCGATTATACTGCAACGGATCTTCCGGCAAGTCCGAACGGCGCTGACCGAACTCAAACTCCATCGACAAACTACGCTGTTCCTCCATAGAAAGCGCATCCGATTCGTCCTCCCGCGCTACGGCTTCCATTAGAGATTCTCGCTGGGTGGAGTGAATAGCGGTGGAATTGCCAGTAGATTCGCTTGACAGATCAATCTCCATCAGATTGTCGTGCTCCGGCACAGCTGCACCAGTCATGGAAGCTGGTGAATCGGTGGTGAAATCCGGCTGCTGCAGCAAGCGCGCACTGGGTGTGAATTCGTGGAGTTCTTGGACATAAGGCTGGCTTTCCGAACTGAGATTCCGCTTCTTCGATAGCTTCCGCCGGGCGATCTGACCCAATATCAGCGATATGACTGAGATGGTGAATGTGACGGATAGAAGCACGGCACTCAGGACCACCTTTTGGGACAAAGAATGTTGAAACGAAGCAGGTAGACAGATACTTACTCAGACAGACAACATAAGAGTCAGACAGACAGACAAACAGACTGAAAGGCAGGCAGACAGACAGATAGACAAGCAGATGAACAGACTGAAAGACAGACAGACAGACAACCTAACAGACAGACAGACAGACAACCTAACAGACAGACAGACAGAAAACCTAACAGACAGACAGACAGACAACCTAACAGACAGACAGACAGACAGACAGACAGACAGATAGACAAGCAGACAGACAGACAGACAGACAGACAGATAGACAGGTAGGAAACCAGACAGATGAACAAGCAGGAGAAAAACAACTCCTGCCTGAAGTAGTCCGTAATGGAAAGCTGGATTGACGTCCGCTCGAGAATGATGTCCGGAGGCCACGATGACTACGGTAATGCACACCGGCACTCTGAAGAGGGATGAGGCGAAGTTTTAACAGCGTGTACTTTTTCGATCAGTGATCTGTGAAAGACCTGCGGTCATGTGTACGCTGAAAGCACGCACCCGAAACAGACAAGAGAGAACATCCATTTCCGTCTGGAAACGGTGGAGGCATACGTCGTGTTTTGCAACCACAGGGCGATCGCCAGTCCAGAGGTCCAGGCCCTGGCTGATAGAACACCGCTCAAGAACAGAATGAACTCGGAGTAATGCCAGAATTCCGAGGAGGCTTCTGCACGCTGCCAGAACAGCATGCCCAGACAAGCCATGAACTATAAGGAAAACAATCTCGGCTATACAAAAACAAACTTCCTTATCTACACCGTATTTATCTCTTATCTGGCTGCCTGACTGCTTGCCTATCGGCCTATCGGCCTATCTCTCTGTCTGTCTGTCTGTCTGTCTGTCTGTCTGTCTGTCTGTTTGTCTGTCTGTCTGCCTGCCTGCCTGCCTATCGGTCTACCTGTCTGTTTGTCTGTCTGTGTGTCTGTTGGTCGGTCTGTTTGTCCGAATGTCTAACTATCTGACACATGGAAGATCGCACCTGAGAAATCAAGAGGGCCATTGTGAAACAGTGAGGCAGTTTCCTCCATCGGCCATTGAGAATCAGCACGGCCATAACCCAAATCACGGCCATTATCCCGAGAATTCCAACCTGAACTTGCGTTGTAGCTAGGAAGCCGCTGACTCGGCTCAAGTCAACCACCCGGATCGACAACATTTGGGCTGAGATAAACATCCACGGACCGGAAAGGAATGTACTCAGGACCAAAACGGTTCCAACCTAGACAATGAAAAAAAGTCTCGCATTCAATTTGTTCAATTTGCCCTGTCTGTCTGTCTGTCTGTCTGTCTGTCAGTTAATATATCGTTTCAGCTCATTACAACGTAAAAAACGCCAACGTACGGTTTCGACTTCCTGGCCATACTGGGTAGCAAAAACAAACACCGTCGGGGCCGGAGGGATACTCCCATACAGAAAAGCAAAATTGGCGTACGCCTGTGTAGAATTAAAATTCGACTCCGGTCGAAGTTGACTTGTAATGGCTTGTGTTATCAACGGTAGGTAAAGTCTAGAAATGAAACCGCAATGAGTAACGAAAAAGCTTTTAATACATTTATTCTTGCGCTCGTACTCCTGTTGATGCGTCCAATTGGCTCATCCTCTGTCTGCTTTTCTGCCTGTCTTATATTTTTGTCTGTCTGCCTGTCTGTCAGCGTAACTTTTTGTACTGCCTCTCTGTATATTTGTCCGTCCCTGTCTGTCTGTCTATAAGCTTGTCTGCTTGTCTGCCTGCTTGCCTGCCTGTCTGCCTGTCTGCCTGCCTGTCTGCCTGCCTGTCTGCCTGTCTGCCTGCCTGCCTGCCTGTTTGATTGATTGTTTGACTGTCCATACCATACAGTTTTGCTAAGATTAGAAGCACAGGAACCACCAGACGAAAGCCGCTAAATTCCGCCACTCGTCCCACCATTTTCAGTCCCAAGTAGAACAGCGCAGACGCAGAGAAGGCCACACCGAATGTAGAGATGACTCCGTCCAACACACCCGGGATCTTTCGCTGGAATGCAAAGTTGGCGGCGATCCCGATGAACGTCATGAAATTGATGGGATTCATCACGATTCCTTTCAGGACATTCCAGGCTGTGCGAAAACCCGCCCGAGACGACGGCCGGCGAAGTTTCTGGTCCTTGTTGGACCAATCCTTCTCCAATTCAAGCAAGCAGAAGCCGATAGGGTTTAAAATGAGAAGGGACACCGGAGCGAAGAGATAGATATACTGAGGCAGTTCGGGGTGCGTTGTCCGGTATAAAGCTTCCACTACGAATGCAAACAAACGTTGGTACACACAAATGGCTGCCTGTCTACCTGTCTGCCTGCCTGCCTGCCTGCCTGCCTGCCTGTCTGTGTGTCTGTCTGTGTGTCTGTGTGTCTGTGTGTCTGTGTGTCTGTCTGTGTGTCTGTGTGTCTGTCTATCTGCCTGCCTGCCTGTCTGTCTGTCTGTCTGTCTGTCTATCTGCCTGACTGTTTGTGTTACCAATCGGATAGCCAAGAGCGAAATCATTGCTCTGGGTCGCTGTAATAGCGAAGATCCCGGCCCGGCCCAGCTTGACCGGTCGCGAGCTGACCACCACGGTCAACAGCAGCACCGTGAAGAAGACCACAGTCTTGGCGATGAGGACGCATGCCATGAGTGTCCAGTTGACCTCGGAGAAGTCGAGCGTCGCCATGGCGCGGAAGAGCATGCACGGCAGGGCGAACCGCTTGATGAAGTGGTTGATGCCTTCACTCTCCAACTCGGAGATCACTCCGCTGCGTCCGCAGGCGTATCCGGAGAGGATCACCACGAACACCTGGATCAACGCGGGATAGAGCTGGCTCAGTCCGTCAAAGGTTGGTTGGACTGCGTCCGCGTCTGGGGTGGAATGGACGTGGTGGTGCTCGTGGAGATCTTCCATGGTGTCCGAGGAAGTTTTCCCGAAACACTTTACTGTCTCAATTTAAAAGGTCGCTCGCTGTACGATCAGAATGCGAGGACAGTCCGTCTCCAACTGTAAAAAGAGATGAGGAATCCGATCAAATGGACGAATAAATGAAGGAGCCGTATTAATGCTACTACACGCGTGGCAAAAACCTTGCACTGACCGAATTAAGCACTTAACCTCGTGTCTGTGTACAACAACCATGCAACGAGTTTAATGGCTTAACTGGGTTAGCGCAAGGTTTTTGCCAAGTGTGCAGAAGTTAAATATAAATAAAATAATGAGTCCGGATCCGATTTTAAATAAACCACGACCACGATTTCGGATTTTAAATAGAAAAATAATATTTTATTGAAAAGAAAAATTCCATTTCTGGGTAATTTAAATAATATATTATAAATACTAGTATATACATTTAAACAACACTAATATCACATACAACTTTCGAGGTGGTTTACCAATTTTCGCACATGAATTGCAAACAAATCAATCAATCAATCAATCACTCAAATCAATCAATTAATCACTCGAATTAATCGATCAATCAAATCAATCAATCACTCAAATCAATCAATCAATCACTCGAATTAATCGATCAATCAATTCAATCAATCAATGAAAAGACTGTTTGAAAAGAGCAGTTAAACTTATCTGTTCTGCTGTGAATCTGACATATGTGAGTCACTGAGCGAAATACCATCTGCATTCTGAGTTCCAATCAGAAAGCCGCTATTTTTACTTTTATACTGCAAAAAGATGCTAATATTCAAATGGGAACTCGGGAAGTTAAATGGTTGCACGAAAGTGGCAAGTATTTTTCGCTAACCGAGTTAAGCCATCGCACTCGACCGCTGAATGGCTGGTAACCAGCCCCGAGTGAAAGTGCTTGATTCGGTTAGCGCAAGATATTTGCCACGTGTCCGATTTCGTTTTCATTCCAGATTTGCTATCTCTGACGCTCAATGGACTCGCGCAATCAAAGCTGTTATTATCTGCATGATAAATTTGCTGTACTTGGATATTAGAAAGTGAAAGCGAAACGGCAAGAAGCAGTTATTGATTACAGGGTAAACACAGGCATTTAAATCGGCAATCAATGAATCAATGAATCAATCTGAACAGTTTTTGAGCTATTCTTACCGTACAAATCAGCTGGAACAATCAGATCAATCAATCAATCGCTGAGTAGCATTGTACAATCAGTCTGTCTGTTGACGTTATTCTTCCAGTGATGTTGTTGTCACAAACAAACACTAATATAGAGGAATCAGCAACCGACATGACAAAAAAAGTGAGCCCATAGTTCACTTAAAACTTTGAGAACAAGAAAGGCGAATGTGGTGGAAGATGGCCATTTTTTTATTACAGACTGACGGAAACAAGGAAACAAGAAAACAAGGAAAGTGAATGAACTGCTGAAATAGGCGTAGAGCCTACGTCACTTATTTAGCGTCAGGAGGTTCGGCAAGCTTTTGGTTCCCTATCAGATTCAAACCCAATCAATCAATCGATGGACAAAGCACTGTTAATTAGAACACAGCCATGATCAGTGTTGTTACATTACATTAATAATATATTATATTATATGAAACCGTGGTTCAAAATATACCTGAATATTATTTGGTTTTTAATTTAATTTAAATTACGAACTGTAAACTATTTTAAATCAACGCTTAACTGATTTCATATTTAATTAAAAAATTTCCCTTTTTCAATTCCATTACGGCAAATTATCGGGGCACCATGTGTCTGACTAGGGCAAAAAACAATTCCCGCACCACTTTGTGCTATGATCACGGGTTTGATTGATTGATTTATCAGAAACGTTTCCGAGGTTTCATTTTGTTCGATCCCAATCACTGTAAAGCGCTTGATTCTAAAATGTTTGACAGCCCTCCACTCCAAATTCGATTTGGAATCGATTGAGATCAGTAGAATCATATTTGGATGCCAGGGGGCGGAGTTATGGGCTAGTTTCATTCTAGGCTTCCGAGTGACCTTGCAGAAATGAGTCAAAGCTCCGCCCCCTGGCATCCAAATAAGATGCTGCTGATGTCAATCGATTTTAACTCGAATTTGGAGTGGAAAGTGTCAAAAATTTTGGAATCAAACGTTTTACAGTAGTTGGGATACAAAAATTTGAAACTTCGGAAACGTAGCTGATGAATCAATCAATCAAGCTCTGGGCCATAGCACAAAGTGGTGCGAGAATTTGTTTTTCCTTATTTTGTTTTAAAACCGGGGATGTGATTTCCAGCCCGAGATCCCAAGGTAGAATCATGATATAGGGACAGGTATTTGTGGAAAAAAATCCCACTCCGATTGGGAGGGAAAATTTCCGTTCTTGCGCAAGTTCGTATGAAATGTTCTCCGGAACGACAAATGTATCCCGTCAAAACAAACAAGATCCCTTCGCAGGAACAGGAAACCAAATGTGTCTAATGTACAGCAAGACAAAAAGGTTTCGCCTAAGCAAAGTTCAATAGGCATGTCAGGAAAGAAGACGCCATTCTTGTACATTGTTCACTCCACTAGTTTCAGCTTCTTCGCATCCGGCTCTGAACTGCGAGTACTAGCATCTACACCGGCAGAATCCCAGGCCGCCACACCCGGAATGTAATCCTCCACCACGTAGAGCGTACCAGCACCGTCGTCAACCAGCGCGGAGCCCTCGTCCAGATCAATCTCCTCCGGATTCCCACCGCCATCACTCACGGCCATTTTCAACATCTCCGTCTCACCCACGTTCAAATCAGCTGCCGGTGCGGTCTCTCGAATAACCGGCGGAGTGGCATGCGGATTCTTCGCAATCAAGGCCACCAAGGGGTCAGTCAAGCCGAGACGAGCACACAGCTCGGTCGTCTGAGGATTAACAAAATTCTTCCTCGGCGGCAGCGGGAACCTGCGCTTGATCATCTCATCCAGGACTCGGGTGTAAGCTCCGTTTCCCAATTCGGCTTCGTGAACGGGAGCCGTGCGTTGGAATGCGCCTGGGTCGACGATGAGGCTGCCGCCGCCGAAGACGCCTTTGACTTCTTCCATCCGCGCGTCAGACTGGGTGAAGTCGAAGGGTTCAGCGCCGCCCGGTCCAGGCATGTACTGAGGCAGGCTGTCGAAACTCCAGAGGTGGTTGGTCTGTTGGAGGATGCCGAGCCATTCCGGGTCGTAAGAGAGCGTGAGCGGTTCGGCGGGGTCGTGCGGGACCTCGAGGATCTGGAGGAAGCGTTTTCCGGGCACGCATTTGTCCAGGGCGAGGAAATTGGTGCTGCCTGCGCCGACGTGTGGGATGGATGCTGCGAATTTGGCGTGTAAATGCCCTGTAAGAAATGCGGAAATACATATCCGTGAATTTTGATGTAATACAGGCAAATCGCAAAACAGACAGCTCATGATTCACGCAGACAACTAGACAAGCGAGCAAACAAGCAAGGAAGAAAGGTACTTTGAAATTTGTCTCGATCTAAGTTTGCAAGTCAAGGACAGCGAGATTGTAGGACAGGCAGAGAAGCACAGACGAACTTGCAATCAGACAATGATCAGGTAGACAAACACGGGCAGGTGATTAACGAACCAACCAATCCACCGATGACAGGCATAGGTCGTTAGTCACTACAGGCACAAACATAAATGCAGACAGACACGAAAGTCAGGCAGGCACAAGAACAGGGTATGCATTAAACAGGCAGGCACAAATACAGACCCTCACTTGAATACTAGCACACACAAACAAAAAGGTAGGCAGGCATACATACATACAGAGACGTCTAGGCAGACAAACAGACAGCCAGACAGACAGCCAGACAGACAGCCAGACAGCCAGCCAGCCAGACAGACAGACAGACAGACAGACAGACAGACAGACAGACAGACAGATAGGCAGACAGATAGGCAGATAGGCAAACAGATAGACAGACAGACAGCGAAACAGACAGACATAAGGACAATATGCAGGAAGACTGGCAGAGTCAAAAGCCACACGTCTTCCCTCCCCAGAAACGCACCAGAAAACCAATATCTCGGCTGCAGCTTCTTCAGCAGATCCCAAGTAGTCGGATTGCCCAACTGGCCATTCTCAATGTCCTCCTGGAAGTACGGCTTAAACCTCAGCAGCATCTCCTTATTCCCGTAGTCCGTCACTCCGACCGGCCAGTCATGAGACATAAAAATGTCCAACGGTCTGGAGATCTGCTTCAACCGGAAGAGCTCTAGCTGGCGCACATGGTAGACGCTCCGCTTGGTGCTCTCCGTATACGGAGGTACTTCAAAGTGACCCTTCCTGTAGTTGTGGCCGTTGTAGATGCCGGACAGACCGGCAATGCGGAGTCCGCCGAAGCGGATCACTCCGGCATTGCCGAGGTAGTAAATGTTGTTAGCGACCCAACCGCCGTAGGCGAGCTCCTGGAGATGATTGCTTGCCTACAAGAAAGTAACTTTATAAATTTATTGACACTTAGCACATAACACGTTGATTGATTAATGAATTAAGTGAATGTCACAAGTATCAACAATCAATCAGTCAATCAATCATGCTGTACGCTTGCAATATGGGTTGTCCAAACGCTTGACTGATCGGTTGGTTGGTTGATTGGATTGCTTGATTGATTGGTTGCATTGAAGACGCCGGATGATTATGATGATTTCATAAACTAAAAATCCATTATATATAAATGATTGATATTAACTATCAAGATAATCTAGATTTAATTTTTAATTTATATTTAATTAACTTTGGATTCAATGATTTTAATTCTGATTCAATTTCACCAGTCATGTGGTCACGCAATTAAAATTACTTTTTATTTAATTGCAATTCAAAAGTTTGATTTAAACAACACTCTGCTGACAGCAAAAACCATCGTTAAAATGGGCCAGAATATTAGTGTCAAAGGCACTTTTTTAGAAACGATATTTTGTGAAAAAGTAGTGCCTAGGTACGACTTTTTTTTGGAAGACTCCTCTTTCCTCTTGCTGCGCAGCGCGAGTGCAAATCAATGAAGCAACCAATCAAACCCACCAATCAATCCATCAATCAATCCATCAATCAAACCCACCAACCACTCCATCAATCAATCCATCAATCAATCCATCAATCAATCAATTAATCACTCTATCATTCCATCAATCAATCAATCGATCAACCATACACATGAAAATATACCATAATTTCACTCACCTCGTGATTTCCCCCGATGAAAATGGTAGGGATGGGGGCGGTCTTTTCTCCGCTGTAGTATTTGAAAAAGTCCTGCATCCGGAGATGTTTCTCGGGCGCCGCTAGGCAGGAGAGATCGTTAATATTGCGGACGGCTTGGAAGTCGCCGCAGCAGAGGAGGAGATCCACTTTGCGGCCATGTGTGCTTTCAATGTAGGCCAGTGTCTCGTAAATTTTGTCCAGTTCCCCGTGACAGCATCCTTCCACAGCGATAAGCATCGTGAAACTATTAATGCAACGGGGACGGTTGAACTGTTTCAAAAACGGCACAGAAAAAAAACACTGGAAAAATAAAATACTGGATTACTGGAAAATACTGGATTACTGGAAAATACTAGATGGGGTGCGTGGAATGGCCTGGAACGACTGGAATTAGTAATGCAGTGCAGCATAAAGATCAACATCGCGTGACTTTTCCTGCGCGGACGCGGAAAAACTGTTTCAAATTTTACGCGGCGCGGAACCGCGCGGAAGTTAGGAATTTTAAGTCTACGCGGAACGACGCGGAAAACACAATTTTAGAAAGCGACGCAGCGCGACGCGGAAATAAACTATAACGTGACGCGGAAATAAACTGAAGTGGAAAATTTATAACTTTTTTAGCTTCTGAAACAGATCGGTATAAGAGATTCAAAATCAACGATCAGGCGTGAGGTTCCACTTCAGGAATAAAAGATCAACGGAACACTGACTGCTTCAGAAATTAAGCGCTCTCTTCGAATACGCGGCGCGGAACGGAGCGGTTCAACTCTGACGCGCCGCGGATGCGACGCGGAAACATTAGCTATTTTCCCACGCGGAGCGGTGCGGTATTTCCGCGTCGCGTCCGCGTCGCGTCGCGTCGCGCGCGGATGTTGATCTCTAGTGCAGCATTTCGCTTAATAATATGGTATGAGGGAGGGGTCCTGGAATGGGCCACCCTGGAATCAGAACTTCCAGACAAGTTTTGGTTATCATTAAGGTCCTAAACGACAGAGAATGATTAATAACCTTGGTAGAAGGCGTATCAAATATGAAGACAAGTTGCGGAAACATGTTTAAAACACGGAATGATTTGACGGTTGGAAAAATCTCACTATAGAGGTCGCTGACTACGCAGTGACTTATCAGTTTTTTTATTAATTGGCGACAAAGCGCCACCTTGTGGCCTATTCCAGAGCCCTTCCCCCATGATCGTTTGATTGATTGATTGATTGGTTTGAATATTTCGAAAGTAATCTTTACGAAAGAATGTCTAATAGTTTTATTTGTAATATCTGATTTTGATATCTCGTTGGTTGGCTTTTTTTAGCATGGCTCATCTCGAGTCCATCCTCAAAATGAAAATTCTTCCCAGCACACTCATGCAACTGCGGCTGAATACGACCCACGCAGCGGCAGCAAATGCGCTGCATAAATCTTCGGCTAATTCTGCGGAGAAATTTCTCACTGTTTCGGGCAAGCAGTACAAACACGATTCCTGGACCAACGTGACGCCACGAATTATTTCCCATATTGGGAGGAATATTTACCTCAAGCAAAATCACCCTCTCTGGTTGATTAAAGAGCGGTTAATTGCCTTTTTCCACTGGAAGTAAGTGTGCGAGCCGGTCGTTGCAATACACGTTTGATTGATTGAGGAATTGACTGGAAAACCTGCGTTTTGTGTAATTGACTGATCAATAAATCGATCACTGCTAGGCATCAGCAAAACAGGAGGGGAAAACTCCCTTACCTCTTTACTTTCATTCTGAATTTCCACCAAACCAGGAGCAAAAACTCACTATTTAGCTTTGTAAAGATCTAATATGGAATTGTTGTGTTGTAATGTTTTCGATTGGCGTCCGATCTTCGTAAAATTACATCCACGACTTATCGATCAATCAACTAAGAAACTGATCGATCAAGTCATCAATCAAGTGAGAAACTGATCGATCAAGTCATCAATCAACTGGGAAACTGATCGATCAAGTCGTCAATCAACTGAGAAACTGATCGATCGATCAAGTCGTCAATCAAGTGAGAAACTGATCGATCAAGTCATCAATCAACTGGCAGACTGATCGATCAAGTCATCAATCAAGTGAGAAACTGATCGATCAAGTCATCAATCAACTGGGGAACTGATCAATCAAGTCATCAATCAACTGGCAAACTGATCGATCAAGTCGTCATTCAACTGAGAAACATGTAAAATAATACTTCATCATTTTATTTATATTTATTAATGGCGGAAGATTTATGGACTTCGCCAGACTTTTTTTATACGTTCTTTATTTTATTTATTTAAAAAAAATTAAATTAAAATTTTTTATTTAGTTTTTTATTATATTATTTTGTATTTATTTTTCTTTCTAGGTATCAGAATCGCCGGTCACCATCTTTCGCCGTCATCGACAATCTCAGCCCGGTGGTCACTCCCGAGCAGAATTTTGACTCGATCCTCGTGCCGGCCGACCATCCCAGCAGGCAGTTAAGCGATTCCTACTACATCAACAAGGACCATCTCCTGCGCGCTCACACGTCCGCCCATCAACGCGACCTCCTCCGTAGTGGTCTCCGGGAGTTTCTCGCCATCGGTGATGTCTATCGGAGGGACGAAATCGACGCCACGCACTTTCCGGTGTTCCATCAGATTGAGGGCGTGCGGCTACGGTACGCGCATGAACTGAAGGACGACCCGGAGTTTCGGGCCATTGAGAGTCCCCCGGGAGAGCAGACGTTGACGAAGCAAGCGAGTCACACCCAGGAGGCCGTTGATTTGATGACAAAAGATTTACAGGATTGTCTGGAAGGTGAATCTGGACAGAATGTAACGCTCTCGTTGCGGTTGTTGTCTGTCTGTTGATCTGTCTGTCTGTCTGTCTGTCTGTCTGTCTGATCTGTCTGCCTGACTGTCTGTCAGCCTATCTAGTTGTCCCTTCGATGTCTTATCTACCTGCCGTGTTTTATTTCGCCACTTTACCCAGCAATCGTCATGCCCTTCATTGCAGGTGCCATCAGGAGTTTGTTTGGTCAAAAGGCTGAGATCCGATGGAACGACTCCTACTTCCCCTTCACTCACCCCTCCTGGGAGATGGAGGTGAAGTACGGCAACGAATGGCTCGAACTCCTTGGCTGTGGCATTATGCAACAACAACTGCTCAACTCTGTCGGTATCACTGACCAAATCGGCTGGGCCTTTGGCATTGGTCTGGAACGGCTGGCCATGCGGCTGTACGAAATTCCAGACATCCGGTTGTTTTGGTCCACCGATTCCGGGTTCCTCTCACAGTTCCAGGTGGATAATATTCGGCGACAGGTGAGCATCATCTGTCTGTCAGCATTATCTGTCTGTCTGCATTATCTGTCTGTCTGTCTGTCTGTCTGTCTGCTTGTCTGTTTGCTTGTCTGCCTGTCTGCCTGTCTGTCTGTCTG